>CM030840.1:14669783-14887283 GCA_018105865.1 Metaphire vulgaris
GCTATGGCAACTAAAGCGACAAAGTGCAATAATTTGTCTTCGTGTTTAGGACGAAAGGCACGCATGGACAGTTCCAGAAATTAAGATAGAAAACGGTAAGACGCATTTAAAATACCTTATTTTAATCAATTACTGTTTACTGTTTATTTCCAACTACAACGCACTTATGATCCCAGTGGCGTAGCCACGATTTCCGGAAGGGAGGTTGGTTTCGATCTTGACCAAACTTTGCAAATTTTTTCTTATTTTTCTTTTTTAGGAGCTGACAAGCAAAAGTCGTCAGTCTATTTTCTATAGCACTTAGAAAATGTTTCGATCGGCAGCCAGCCAATGGGGGTTTTGACCCCCAAACTCGCGTCCAAAAATGAAAAATGAACGGAAAAGCATGTAAAAATTTTTTCCGTCAGCAGCCAAGGAGGGTTAACTCCCCAAACCCCCCATGGCTACGCCACTGTATGATTCTCCCGCACTTATGACTCTTCACTTATTGAATGACTAAATGTGCGTTAACAACCACGCAATATTAATAATAATAATAATAATAATAATAATAATAATAATAACTCGAAAACTAATATAAGTTTTAATATTTCTTGTAATTGGGTTTCTTTATAAAGTGAAATGAATACATAGACAACAGGGTAACTTCAAATATTGGTCGTGTATTAATACCAGTGGCGTAGCTAAGGGGAGGTTTTGGGGGTTCAACCCCCCTTGGCTGCCGAAAGCAAATTTTTTTCATGAGTTGCCATGCATTTTTAATTTTTGGACGCGATTTTGGGGGTCAAACCCCCTTGACCCCTTGGGTATAGAATGCAAGGGTGTTTAAGAGGCGAGAACCTTTTTTTGCTTGTCAGGAAAAAATGCAGTGTGATTCCCTTTAACTGAAACTGAAATATCCGTTAATTGATAAATAATAAATCCGTTAACGGGAACTGGAACTGGAACTGGAAAATACGCAAAACTGTAACGAAAACTGAAACTGGAAAATAAGCAACTGAAACTGAAAATTCGAGTCATATCAGTATCGTTTCAGTTTCAGTAATATCTGAATATTGTAGGCGAGCTTGATGTCAGTGCAGCTGTGTGTGCATGAAAGGTTGGCTATTGATCTAATATCAATTTTCCACATGTAGGTCAATGGACTCAATACTCAACCGTCCAGCTGTTTACTGCTCGCTCGCTCGATCGCCGGCCTGGGCAACAGGACTGTCAGGACCCGCAGTTACAGTAGTCCTTTGGCCCTTAATTGGCGGTATTCGTTTACCAAGCTGTAGCCTGTATGCAAGGCCTGCACGGAGTGCACGCCAGCTGCTTTGCTGATTAGTGCCCCCACAGCGCAATAGGCTTTGCAAAAACATGGGCAGAAGGGTGTTCTTACACACGAATAGAAATCTCAAATCAGGGACTCGGGGTTTAATCTAGGCCGTTTCCGGAGGGGGAAATTGCCCTATTTCTCCCCCGGAAATTTCAATTCCCCCTCCCCTCGGAAATTTTGGCACACTACATCAACTAACAGCAGCCCCCTAGCAGAATTCCCCCCGGCTTTGTCAGTTTCCTCCCGGCTTTTCCAGTTTTCACCCCGGAGTCCAGGAGTCTAGATTAAACACTGCAGGGACTGTCTTAAGAAAAATTTGTCACTGCACTAAACTCAAAAAATTGCGGACTTCCGCGCAAAAAACAAGCAAAATAGGTCGTCCGGAAAATTTATCACTGCACAAAGTACAGAAAATTGCATTTTACCAGTTACCACTGCACATTTTCATTTTATCACTGCACACTTTGTGTATCACTGCACGTTTTAAAACAGGGACTGTCTCAAATAACTTTGTTTCTACAAAATTGCACATGTGACTTTCAGTCTGTGTACCCTTGTGTAAACCAGTTTAATAAAAATGAATATGAGATGTCAAATAAACATTTTGCTGTAATGTTACAGTATTTAAATGTAGGGCTTTCAACCTTGGTCTGTGTTTTTATTAAAACGACTAAAAACTGGAACCGAAAAATACCTGCAACTGAAACTGAAACTAAAATATATATATACACAACTGAAAGTGAAACGGGAACTGAAAAATAAGTTTGCAAAACGGAACTGAAACTGGAACTGAAATATAATGAGCAACTGGAATCACACTGAAAAAATGAGATGATAGCGTTTTTTTTGCTTGTCAAGATTTTTGGGGAGTTGGTTACAGTGAAAAGTGAAAACCAACCCCCCCTTTCGGAAATCCTGGCTACGCCACTGATTAATACACCTTAGTATGGATTAGACTTAGAGCATGTCAACATTCCAGGACACGGTGTTTACTATTTAGGACTGGCGATCTAATGCAATTGTGCGATCGCGTATTATAAACAATTTTTTTAATGTACCGCATTTTTTCCGTTTTATCCGCATATGCGATTTCTGCATAAATATGCGACAATTTTATCCGCATTTTCGTCACATATATAGCACTTTTGATATTTTCCTAATATAGGCATAGATTTACACAGGATCAGCGCTTGTCTGGATTACCTTTTTAGCTCGTCAACCTTTTTTTTACCGAAAAACAATTTCCGCAAATATGCGGGGTGAAATTTCCGCATAAATTGAAAATTTAGGCGCATAAATTCAAAATTTCCGCATCCCCCATATTTAGGACCTCTGAGTTTCGCATGCTTCTCTAAAAATCGCTGCTTTAGACCGCCAGCCCTAACTAATAGACTGCGAATTTATTTCTGAGCTGCACAATGTTACTTCTTGAGCACATCGGCGTAAGCCTACCTAGGGTATTTGGCGCCTATGGGGGGAGGAGGGGCGGAAAATCAAATAGGCTGACAGATCTTTAATTAACTAATCGTGGTATTTATTTACACACGATTTAAACTATAAACTAGAACTCGAAGGCTCGCTTCGCTCGCGCGAGCTTCGATTTAAAACGACCAATCCAATTCTAATAAACGACCAATCAGAACGCTCTTCAGCCAACCAATCAGAACGCTTTAACCAATCAGAACGCTGAATCAGAACGCTATCAGAACGCTCGAACGCAACCAATCAGAACGCTTTCAGATAACGATTTTAATGTTATAGATTTTTTTTTTTTTGATATCAGGGATATTTCTAGGATTGTTTTTTTTTTTTTTTTTTTGAGGGTGTCGAACTCAAATTGGTGGTGTCCGGAGCTAATTAGTATGCATCATTTTGTATGCATACCATTGTCACATTACCAAATTTTAGGAGGGTGCCGACCTCAAATTGGGGGTGGTGGTGTTGGGGGAGTGTTACGGGGTGTAAAAATATCCCTGACTGATACGAACTGGTCTGTGCACGATGTGCTCTAAGTCAGTTTTCTCCGTTTCTTCTCTTTCTACGCCGAGTAGAGCAAGGTCAGGGTTCGCGGCGCCAAGGGCATTTGCCCTACTTGTCTTACCCTAGGTACGTCGTCGTCACTGCTGGGTGCATGTTATTTGGTGTTTGTTTCAGACGTAAATGTACTAGAGACGCCTCATTATAACAACGAAAGCTGCCATGGCCAAGACTGTGCATGTTCTCACATTAAGCCGGAGACTTACGATCCACCTCTCACTCATCGGTCACCTGATGGGGGTAAGTCTCAGTCAGGACGTGCCGCTAACATACACATCCCAATCAATGATAGTTGTAACTAGCTGTTTGCCCGTTCTGTCCCCGCACGCTCACCGAGTCAACTCAGATGTGAACGAGCACAGCGGAGCTTGCTCGGTTGAGAGAAAGACAGCGAGGGGAATGGCAGCGAGGTTGCGAGGGAAAGGCTGGAAAACGCCCTCAATTGACCGTTGCTAAGAAAACAAATTGAAGACACTAACCATGTGGTAGTTTCTTTAGGGGCTGTCCATTAATTATGTCAACAATTTTTGGGCAATTTTGACCCCCTCCCCTCTTGCCAACAACTGTCAGCTTTCACTTAGCCCCTCATAATTACGTCAAAAACTTTTGACCCCCTCTTCAGATCAATGACATGTCCCAGTAACAAGGTTATTATTTTTTGTGGTGATGACCATTTTTCCCGTTTTTGCTCATCGAATGTCAAAATGTGGTGGTGATGACCTTTTTCCACGCTTTTTTCCATTTTGCCATGCTTTTTCCATTGTAATAAGTAGTATAACATAAAATTTCCTATTTTTTGATTATTTGTAAAAAGTGAAATTGTTGACATCAACTTCTCTTGAGTCTTGACCTCCCCTCCCCTGTCAACAACTGTCAAACTTTTTCAACCCCCGCCCCTAAATTGTTGACATAATTAATGCACAGCCCCTTAGTTCATGAAGTGACATTTAGAGCCATCTTATCAATTAATAATATTATTGAGTTTTTGGTCCCACGTCGACGATTTTCGGACAGGTGTGATATATTCTTTTCCTGTTGCGCTTTACGGCATTGCGTTTACTTTTAGCACACAAAAACTGCAGGAACGTTATAACAGTTAATTAGTTATATTATCTAACTGTTTCAAATAGTGGACGGGTAACCGTAGGCTTATAATTAGCCACGTGACTGCTTGAACTTGCTGCAGACTGCGATATGGTGATCAAGGTTATGTACGGCGGAAAGGAGGTTCTGGATAGGACGACTACCTCTCCGTGGGGATGCCGGGTGTCCTACGGACCGTGTCCACTCTCCTCGCCATCCGGACAACCCGGGTCCACGACGGACTGCATAGAAAACGTAAGAATGTTTCAAATCAGTCATCTCGTAAAAGGTCATTGGTGTAGCCACGGGGAGGGCACGGGGGCTCCCTCCCCCTCACCCAATTCGGATCAAGACTGGTCTTGAGATTCGTCCAAATCCGGTGACTCGGTGAGTAGTGGGGGGGCTGGTGTAGCATTAGATCGAGGAAAACTCACCAAATAGCAGACTTTAAAGCATTTGAGATGACGACCGCATTTGCTTGTTGGCAGAAAAAATGTCAAAGTTCCCGCGCCTATTCTGGAATTCTGGCTAAAATTAGAGACAATTAACCTATATAGGCTATAGGCTCGTGTAGCCTTCTAGGACCCGGTGCTGATCCCCGGTTTCATAGTCATCTTAAGAAGAACGAAAACTATGATTTTCTTGCACTTGCTGTGTGGTCACCGGTGACTAATTAAGTAAATTATAATTATCATATTGGCTTTCCAGCAAATCCCAGTACTGACACAAATTTTGACCTTGAACTATGTCTCTTCCCCTCCATCTAAGTCAAATGCCTCCCCTCGCTCCAAAGGCCTGGGGTCAGAGTCTGGATAAAACACTGGTCATAAATAATGTGGCCCTTTGTAAAACCGTGATAATAAACTATTGAATAGGCCTAAATGACCTGGTCTTTTGCGGATGGATTTGAAGTACCATCGATTGAGTACAAAATATTACCGTATTAGAACTGATCTATAGAAGTGCATTATTATTATTATTATTATTATTATTATTATTATTATTATTAAATTATTAATTATTATTATTATTATTATATTATTATTATTTGTGGTCTGTGTGTTTAGAAATTACACCGAAATATCAAAAAGTCTGTTTCACTGCCTTCCTGCGCTGGTCTTATGAAGAACGAGAAACAGGAGAGGTTGGGCATGGAGCTGCTGGAGCGCGGACTGCGAAGAGGAATCGTTTTGAAGTGTAAAAACAATAACCTATACGCCTACAGATTATGCCAGTAAGCAATGACTTAAAATTTAAGTCAACAAAGTAGCCTACAATGAACAGGTTCATAGTGATGACCTAATGGCTTTAAGGCTGTTATTTCTACGGTTCTACCTCTGTGTTATGTACTGCTACTAATAATAATTATGCACTAAAATTTCAATCAGGCCCGCCGATGAAATTCCGCTGTGCAGAATACAAAAGTCCCTTGAAAATCAGAAAATTTCTTGACAACTTTTTTTGCTTGTCACCCCTTTTCCCCATTTTTCTTTTTTGCGTCTTAAAAGTAGCCGATGACCTTTTTTGCTTTTCACCCTTTTCACGCCCGTCCCGGGTCCCTCTTTTTCTCGCCGGGCCCCCTCTGCTTTAGAGTTATTATTCGTATTATTGTTAATTATACATATTCATAATCGGGCCGCCCCCACCCAGACCGCCGGGCCCCTGTACACTTGCCCCCTGCCCCCTCTCGGCGGCCATGTTTCTAATACCCAAGAGTATAAATCGACGGTACTTCAAATCCATCCGCAAAAGACCAGGTCATTCCAGAGATCAGTCAATGGGAAACAGCAAGACAGACTATGGAGGAAATGCTAATTGAAAGAAATGTGTTTTAAGCCTAGATCTGAAAATGCTCAGTTTATTGGCAGACCCCAGGCCTTTGAGGGGGGGGGGAAGACAAACTGACTTCCTGAGTGGCAGTGGCGTAGCGAGGCAAAATGCCGCCTGGGGCGAAAAAGAAGTGCCGCCTCCGAAAAATCTGGCAACGAAAAAAGCCATCACACCTCCTAAATTTCTTGACAGGCAAAAAACGTTATCCTCGAAAATGCCGCTCCTAGAGCAAATGACGTCGGGGCGGTTCGCCCCACTGTCCCCTCGCTACGCCACTGCTGAGTAGACGATACACAGTTCAAGGCAAAAATGTGTGTAACTGCTGAAATTTTTATTGTGAGGGGGATTTTGAGGTTTTGGGGAGAAATTCCCCTATAATTACCCCAACCCCTCCCCCAATATTCACAGCATTCCGCCCCACCAATCTGTCTGAAATGCGCCAAATTATTTTCTCTTTGCCGAATAAACAGTGTTTACTGGACTTTCATTATTCCAACCCATATCCTTAAACAGTGTTTTTGATGTGCTTGGGCCAGTAATTACCCGTTTGGTTAACCTATCTCTGTCTTCAGGTACCTTTCCATCAACCTATGCAGATTATCCACCCATTACTGAAAAAACCAACACTGACCCAAATGATTTTTCTAGCTATAGGCCTATCTCAAATTTAAATTTTATATCTAAACTTGTTGAACGCATTGTGCTTAGTCGAATAAATGTACAATTGTACATCTTTCATTGCATAATCTTTTATTGCCTAAGCAATCTGCATATCGAAAATTTCATTCAACTGAAACTGCTCTCTGGCTGTTCATGATTATATTTTGTCTAATGGATAATGGCAAGGTAACTGCGCTTATTTTACTAGACTTGTCTGCAGCTTTTGACACCATAGATCATGCAATCCTTCTCCATAGACTTGAACATTGGTTTGGCATATCAGGTACTGCATTAGAGTGGTTCACATCCTACCTTCAACATCGCTGTCAATCTGTTTATTGTAATGGTGCTCAGTCAAACTCAGTTAAATTAGATTTTGGTGTTCCCCAGGGATCTGTTTTTTACTCCTTTTCACCTTATATACAATGCCCTGACCTTCTTTCAAAATTCTCTCTGCTGACTATCATTTCTATGCTGACGATACACAGTTATTCATTGCCTTTGATGATAAAACCTCTTCTGGGTCACTAGAAAATTTATCCATTTGTCTGAAAAATGTTCAGTCTTGGATGTTTAGTAATAAGCTTGCATTAAACCCTTCAAAGACCGAGTTTTTACCGCCGGGTACATCTTTTAATTTAAGTAAATTTGAGGACATGCATTCCTTTAAATTTGACAACATTTCAGTTAATCAAAGTCAGTCTGTCGACCTAGTGTAATATTTGACAAAAACCCTTTTAATGATCACAAAATAAGACCAGCAGAGCTGCTCATTTTCAAATCAGAGAAACATTCGACGAATTCGTGATCTTGTGCCGAAACCTGCTCTGATTCCTCTTGAAATGCTCTTTTCAGCAGTAGATCTGAAAATGCAATTCTCTTTACAATGGTATGGCCAAATCTAACATACAAAAACTTCAAAGGCCAGAATTCTGTGGCTCAGGCCATTACAAAAACTCAAAACATGATCACATTAGACCTGTCCTTCAAAAGTTACACTGGCTGCCAGTAGAACAGAGAATTGTTTTTAAGACTGGTGTCCTTGTTTTTAAAATTATGCAGTCTGGCCAACCTCAATAAAAATCCATGATAAACCATCCAAAACATTATCATTCAACAAGATTTGCTGATTCATTTCTTAAATGGCAGAACAAACACTGAAATTGGTAAAAGAGCTTTTTCTATTTCTGGGCAAAAATCTGAACTCTCTCCCTCTGGTTGTCAGATCTTCCAATAAACTGAGCATTTTCAGATCTAGGCTTAAAACACATCTCTTCCAACTAGCATTTCCTCCATAGTCTGTCTTGCAAAAATCTGACTGATCTCTGGAATGACCTGGTCTTTGAGGATGGATTTTACCATCGATTGATACCCTTGAGTATTAGAAATGGTGCTATAAGTTAATTATTATAATTAACAGGCCTGGATAAAACATTAAGTGCTATATTGATCCTTAATTTTCTTATTCCTTGTAAAAATAAAAAGATTGTTACCCGACCATCTCAACCATGATTCAATTCTTACATTGCTGAAGGTGTTGCAGCCAATATGACCAGAGATGGTTCTTGTATTACACTGGTGCTATAGAAGTCAATGATAATGATGATGATTGCGATGATGGTGGTGGTGATGATGATGATTGAGATGATGGTGATGACGATGGTGATGATGATGATGATTGTGACTATCTTTTAGGCCTAGGTCTATCCGTTATCGGGACTAAAAGTGAGAATTAAGAATAGCAAATGAGCAATGGTAGAAACATTTCGGTTGTTTCTGTCCCAAGCGTCCCCAGTCGGCACAGCTGTGATTGAGTACATCGGGTGTTAACTCGGTGGAAGGAAAGGCGGCGAGGGAAAGGCTGGCAATCCGCCCTCATTCAGCCGTTGCCATGTAAAACTGAAGGTGCTAACCCTTCGGTTCTCCGTACGGGCGCTGAACCTATGGAGTGTACCTTAATAGGGGAAGGGTTCAAAAGCTGCACGGGTGCAACAGGGGGACTTGGTCTGAAAATATGACCTTTTGCGTACGTCATATATGGATGGCCCCTTAATCGACATACAAGTAGTGTATCGCATTTTGAAAAATCCTGTTTCTCGTCTGTTTTCAGAAGCGCCGTCTTCTATTCTAGTCGCCTCGGAACAAACGGAATACCGGTAAAGCTTCGTAGAGTCGACGCCTCGAACAGCGAACCCGTTCGGCTTTTTGACTACCACGACCAATATATACCGGCACTCAGGGATTACTTAGACGGAAAGGGCAACAGGCCAAACCCCTACTGTTACCTCGTGTTCGGTCAGGAAGCGTCGATGTTCAACCTCGATTCCAACGTTCTAGTTGCCGTTGCTGTGACCAGTCGGACAGCCCTTCACGACTTGGAGATAGCAGACACTCAGGCAAGTAGGCCCACGACAAAACCGATCTTAATACTGCAGCCAGGAGTATTTTTACACCCCTAACACCCTCTCCCAATTTGAGACCAACACCCCCAATCTGAACCAGGGATGACCTTTTTTACTTGTCAGAATATTTTAGGAAGGGACAAAGGACAATCTGTTGAGCCGAGGACCAACCTCCAGAGCCCAGAATATACCAACACCCCCCAAATTGATAATCCTAGAAATAACCCTGACTGCAGCCTATATTATGTATATAATTTGTTAAATATTTTTCATATTGTAAGTCAAAGGCCTTTTGTGCATTTCAAAATTGACCATCCTCTCACCTTTTAGCATTGCTTTTCTCAAATACTGTCCAATGTCAAAGTGTTTAGATCCACAACAACTGGACAAATTCTTCAAATATTCATTTCCTTCATCTATCAATAATTAAGTCCACGGTATGTAAGCAATGTCCAATTTTTCTCAATTTTTTTTCTTATAGCATTTCTATCCTCAAATGCTTTCTTATTTGATCTTCATTCCACAGTTTTAGGCTTCAAATTACCTACCTAAATCGGCTACAGATCAACTTCTGGCATAAACAGGATGGTATTTGATTCAGACCAGTGTATGGTGGTATATCTGCTTCATTATGCTACAGAAGTTAGTTAAAATTAATAAGCAGACACCATCAAGCAGTTACTAGGAATCCTCCCCCACTCTAACAAATGTCAGATTCACACTTGGTCTAAGTTGTTCCCCTACCTTGACATTTTCCCTCAAGGTTGCAGACAGGTCAGTAACACATCACCTGGTTTCAGATTTTACAGTGGTTTAATATATAATCAAAGAAAGGATTCACAGTGGACCGCAATATTTCTGCCATCGTGATGTAACTTACTATTGCATGTATACGCAAGTAATATGGCACTTTCAAAGTAGTACCACAGTAGCAGGGGCATAGCCAGGAATTTGATTGGGGGGAGGATGTATGAATTGGGGGAGGTATATATTGTTATATATGTAATATATATTTATAATTATATATTATATATATACTGTATTTAGCGTGGCCAGACAAAATGTCATAGACAAAATGTCATGACAGTGTCATGGACAAAATGTCATGATTTAGAGTTAGTTAGGGTTACATTTTGTCCATTTTGTCTGTGGACATTTTGTCCTCCATATTTAGTGTATTATAATTTATATATCTATATATATATATATACTGTTTTTTGGTGGTATATATACACCGATATATTCCCCGTCGCTATACCCATGCACAGTAGCTACCAATTCTTAGGTGCTTATACTGCATATACTGTATATATATATATATATATATATAGTATATAATATATATATATATATATATATATATATATATATATATATAATGCTTACATCTACTTCTTCTAACAGATGGCAGTAAGAACGCCAAAAGTCGAAGTAGTCTCCAACTCGAATGAACTTGACAGTCTGGCTCGGACGCTGATGAGCCTCTGCCAACGTCCGGAAACAACCCAACCAAACTTTACCATCAACTACAGTCCAACCGAACCAGTTCCAGCTTCGTCCGGTCAAAGCCCGTGGGACCAAACCTCTGCAATGCTACCAGCCATACACAGCAGAACCAGCCGCAAGATGTCCTTCCAGTGGAAGAGGGCGCAACACCGTCAACAGGCGCACTGATTTAAATCGCTGGAGTCGCCAAATACATTTATTTTAAATTATTGTAAATCTCAACGCATTGTTCAGTGACAGTTTGGTGGGTGTTCATTTTAACCGCAAATAACATAAACGAAGACAGTACGACACTTTTCATGAAGTTTATGTATTATAAAGAACCGAATGGCAAAATTCTCCAGAAAACGGATATAGCAACATCACAGCTTTCCCACGACATGGTCAAACAACAAGCTCTGGTTCCTCATTTCCTTTAATCCCTTCACTATCGCCTCAAGCATTTAGGTCTAAACTTAAAACCTTCCTATTCCAAAAGTCATTTCCTCCGTAGTCATAACAACCCACCCCGCCGCCTCATGGATACACTGACCTTTGCCCAGCCAACAATCCACCTTGCCTATAGCTATTTCAAGAGAGATTAAGTGCATAAGAATAGGCAGCTGCTACTGTACTACTTTCCAAAGTGCTATATAAATTTACGAGATTTTACTTTTCTTTACATACGTATCCAAAATGTCTTTACGTTCATTCATTTATTTATTTATACAGAGAGACAGACAGACACTGATCTGTTCATCATAAAATAATAACGGTAAAATCGCAACAGTATCTGAAAAGGCAAAATGTGAGCACCGTATCAAAATGAAATTACTTCTTTGTTGAAATATTGAAATTTAGGATAAAAGTTGCAGAATTAGGCGTCTTTCCATTTTTTCCCGTTTATTCGGACTCCCTTTCCGAAGTGTCCATGTTGGTTTCGTCCTCGCTTTCCTCTTCCGGCAAGTTGGATACATGTTCCACCATAACCGGAGCAATAACGGAATCAAAAAGCTGGAAAGAGATCGAACTCTTCCGTTACAATTAGTTTCATTCCATGTCCAATTTATATTTAAAATCTCCACTTGTTAAACTTTCATATTTTAAACCATTCCCACAGTCCTTCATTTTATCTTTTCCAAACCAATTGTAAATGAAAGTAAAAACAAATACAAAACAGTGTACCTATAATCAGGGCCGTCATTTCATTGTTTTCAAGGGGGAGGCACGACTTTCAACTGCAAGGCAGGCAGTATTTTTAAAATACCTATGCAGTATGCAAATTGGTTTTTGTCCATAGTATATGCTACATATGATACTACATTGTGCATACCAGTGATTGTAATAAAATTATAAAAACAATTGAGAACACCATAAATTTAAAACACAAAAATTTTCAACAATTTTTTCACCTAAAAATCAGGGGGAAACGGCCCCCTGCACCCCTCAAAATGATGTTCAAGCCTGTAATTACCAATTACCTTGGCTTTTCCACTTCCTTGAAATTGTCAATAACAGCAATATTAAGCAAAGAACAAAATACTCTGCTATTCAGATGCCCACAGGCTGGAGATCAATTTTAACTGCATTTATCAAAGTGACATTGGCTTACTTTCCTACTTATTTTAAAGTTTACAGTATTCACAAACAATATTGTCTTGCCTCTCCTTTTCCCAATCCTTTGACAAGAAGTTTCAGCTTCGAAATGAACCAGATCAACTGATCTTTAACCTGTTCAAAACAAATTTTATACTTAACTAACAACAATAATTCAATATTATTAATATCTAGAATTTTTTAGATTGAAACATGGCTTGGAAGGCACATAATACAAGTTTCCAAATTGATCATAATATTAAAGTATAGTTCGGTTATGTCAGTGGCATGCAGAGAGAGGTGGGCACACGGGGCCAAGTTGATTAAAAAATGCTTGATGAGCAAAAAAACAAAACAAAAAAGGTCATTGAATCAATTTTGATGCCCCCATCTTGTCGGCGCCCGGGGCCACCCCCTCTGCATGCTACTGAGCTAGGTTAACCTAAACAGAGGCAGAACATTTAATGTTTTCTCTGAATTACTGTCTTTTAAGAATAATCTTGAAATTCAACCATAATATAGACCAAGTTTGTGAAACTTGACATAACAGGATTACATCTTTACACCTCTTTGGGGACAGTGGAGAATATAGCATAGAATCAATAATTATTGCTTTATATACATATGTATACATATACATAATTGTCTAGAAATAATAATAAAAATACATATGTATATAAAGCAATTTATATTTTCTTCAGCAGAGCTATTAAAATAATTAGCAGTAATGAGAATATTGTGCATAATATATATATATATATATATATATATATATATATATATATATATATATATATATATATATATATATTTTGTAATATATTTTGTACATTATATATATATATTACAATTTTAATTATATATATAAATACACCATTCTAATTAAATATTATATATATAACTGCTAATTATTTATTCTTATTACTGCTAATTATTTTAATAGCTCTGTTGAAGCAAACGTTTTGAAAGCAACAAATTTTTTGTAAACCATCATACACTACTTAACCACAATCTGATCAACTTGATAAATGGAATCTCTGATTTGGTTGCTTTTCTGCTGAAGAACATCGATCATCAATAACAAATCATCCTGAAAAGATATCAAGCAAATATATTTCATTTCTCAAAAAATTTATGAAATGTAATTAAAACTAAGCAGCCACAGCCATGCCCATTTAACATAGAATGTGACCACAGTAGGCATTACAATAGGTATTACATTAGGTATTGCATTAGGTATTACATTAAGCATTACATTAGGTATTATATTAAGCATTACATTAAGCATTACATTAGGTATTGCAATAGGTATTACATTAGGTATTACATTAAGTATTATTAAGGAGTGCTTAAAGACCCAGATATTTCGAACTAACGGTAGTTATAATTCTGTTTGACACTGTAATGTGTTCACATAGTCCTTCCGGATTAGTCAGTCACAATAATCTTAACTTTAGTAATCAGAGCCGAAATTCCGAGAAAAAAAATTTGTGGGCCTTTATCAAGTCTCCGAAAAACAAAAAAATGGTCTGACAAGCAAAAAAAACCCTTTTCATTTATATTAATACATCATTATCACCGGCCGCAGGCCCTTAAAACCTCCATGGGCCCAGTACAATGTACCAGCTGCACCCCCCTCTCCTCATGCCTGTTAGTAGTAATAATAATAATAATAATAATAATAATAATAATAATAATAATAGAAAATTGTTAGTAATATCATGGGCAAATACAACACCATCGCATAAATAATACAACATCACTTACCCCTTCTTCTTCGCTGGGGTCGGGTCCTACAGAACTCTCTAGAAGGTGAACGATGCTCCAGGTGAGGTAGAAATCAGTCTCGTGATTAATTTGAAGTGCCTTCAGAAAATTAAGTGAATACTTCACCTGAAACAGTTTCATCCCCATGTGTTATAAATATCGTACTGAAGCAATCCAGGAGTCATGCACCTGCACAGGTGGGGGTCTATGTCACAGATTACACGTGTAAAAGGTGTGAATTTAATTGTCAAGAGTTTGTTAACAACTACAGTGAATGAGTGAGCGAATGAGTGAGAGAAAGAGAGAGAGAGAGACTAGATCTCCTATCTTAACATCCGAAGTCCAGTTGCAACACAAGATAATGAACATTAACTATCTCGTAAAGTAATCAGGAACAAATATCACATATCTTGTATCGTATTTCTCAGGTACCATTGACACGATCAGGCAATGTTGGTTTGACGAAGTGGTTGTTGAAATGCACTGTAACACCTGATGGCAAAATTTAAATGCAAAGACATGATAATTAACGTGTCACCGACAATAATTTTAATTTCTAGCCAGCACTTTCTACCTTTGGCTCCAGGAAGTTCTCGGGGGCATCAGAAGACGGAAGTAACTCCAGCATGAAAGCAAGACTGAGGACTCTTTTAAGCAGGTGACCTCTCTCAACCAGAGGCATCAGGCCAACAAGGTAGACCATATTGTGATGGTCATTGGTCAGGTAAGTCAGGTGATCACATAGGTCTTTGACCTATAAATAAATTTTAAACCAAAAACTATTACTTATTGCCAATGAAAGTGGTAAGGTCTATATTTACACTGCATTTATGGATTGCCACAATGTAATGTGGAATTTGTATAGCGCCTCTTCTATATCTATTCAGAGGCGCTCCTGGCATTGGAGTCGCAGGGTAAAGTAGTGAGACTTTAGCTTTCGCATTGAGCAATGCAATGTGCTATGCAAGTTTCACCCATTATAAAGCACAAGGAGTTCAACATTGCAGCAGCATCTTGAATTCTCAGATATTCCATGGAATATGTGTGCATAGAACAGATTTTGCAGTTATAACTAATTTCTTCCTAAATTCACATCAATATTTCATCTCAATGTCACTCTTAGGCCGCATTTGCTATTAATATGCATTTCCACATGCAGTGGTTGAAATAAAAAGTAAAGTAAAATCTCGTGGATTTCTATAGCGCCTTGGAAAGCAGCACAACAGTAGCTGCTTATTCTTAGGCGCTCAGCCTCAAATATTATCACACTAGTTCACTACAAACTGTTCATTCATTCATTTCATTCGTTTTTTCGTTCATTCATTCATTCTCAAAAAGTAAGCTATAAAAATTGTACTAATCATAACATTACACAGCAAAATGAATTCATCATTCCAGAAATATCTTAAATTCCTATGCATTTCATTGAACATAAAATTATAGATTACTGGTCAAATAATAAAATAAAATTTAGCAAACAGCTTAAGTGCTATGTTTACCCAATTGTTCCAATGCTCGGGAGCTACTGCATTAATAACAGCAGCAAAAAACAGTTCAAAGTCCCAGCTGAGCTGCCCACTGCAATAAAATTAAAGTAAATATCACCATATCACCTCAAAATCACTCTAACACATTTTATCTAGCTTAAAACATACTGTAAAGAAACAACATAACACATCCACTCAGATTCACTTTGTGTGTGCGCACATGCGTGTGTGTGTGTGCGCGTGTGTGTATAAAGACAAGAATTATACAAGCTAAGAATGAAATACTAGTAAGTATTTATACTAGTAAGTATCAAATTTGATCGCAGAACTTACTCCGAAAGCTTATGGTCAAGACTGATGCGTAGATATATCAGGGTTAGAGCAAGACAATCTTGCAGCATGTAGTTTTCAGACCTGAAATTTTCAAAGCTTCTAAATCACATCGGCAAGAAAAGATCCACCGCTTTTAGCCATGCAATCACACAGAAAATAGAGATCAGTTTAATTTTTAAAGTGTCTAAAATGATAAAAAATGCAATTTAATAGTTTGTGTAAGACATGTCCCAAGAAACCCAGTAGACTAAAATGGCCTGAAGGCCAATGTTATAAAAGTACATGTTAATGAGATTTGAGAAATTTGCTGACCTTTAATAATGTTAATTCATCAAACTAAACTGTTGGACATCATCAACTGGTAATGTTTTTCAGCAGAAACTTCTGCATCAATATTACTTTGCAACGCACATAATATATCCTAGTCTGTTTAAACCCTTAACTGGGGATCCCGGATATCTCCGTCCATTTTACATTGAGTTAGTTAAATGTTTAAGGGGCAGGGAGGGTGGAGCAGTTGAAGGATTCTTGCCAATGTGCAATTAATTGGAGGGTTACTGGTTCGAATCTGACCCAACCAAACCACTGCGTAGAGACCTTGGACAAGCTGTTCGCCCTTAATTGTCCTGCACTTAATATTATTCGTTATCCATGCTGTAAATGACCTAATGTAATGTAATGTAACAAAATATTTATATAGCACCTCTTCTGAAAAATCACTCAGAAGCACTCCCACAGCAAATTACTGTATATTGACAAATATTTTCTGGAAATTTGCATCAATACAAATTTGCATCAACCATGCAATAACACAATAATAATGATAATGATAATGATAATGACAACCAATAATAATAATAATAATAATAATAATAATAATAATAATAATAATAATAATAATAATAATAATAATAATAATAATAATAATAATATTATTAATAATACCCTCACACAAGTGCCAGACTGAAATGTCAATTGTACCTAACTGCCAAAGAATCAGTTAAAAATTGCGTAATCAGTTTCAAATTGAATGTTTCATATCCCCGCGGCAGTTTCTCGGCTGAGCGGGCATCTTTGTCTTGACTGGTCTCGCGACAACTTTCAACGGAATCTGGTTTCACAAATCTAAAAATCAGAATGGAATAGAATGAATGCATGCATGGAGGCAAATTTTCAGAAAATATTTTCCCGCAGGGGTTTTTCTGCCAGAAAAAATTCATCTCACCAAGTGCATTCCTCCCTCCCTATATAAATTGATTTTATGCCAGTTTCATTACAAGTTGATATCGATATCAATATCATCATTGTATGGTCACCACAGACATCATCATAGTAGGGTCATCACAGATATCATCATTGTATAGTCACCCTAGATATCATCATCATATGGTCACCACAGATATCATAATTGTAGAGTCACCATAGATCACCACAGATACCATCATTGTATGGTAATCACAGATATCATCATTGTATGATCACCACAGATATCATCATTGTATCTATATCAAGACAGGATGAGAAGGGCAATGCAGCATAACTGATATCAATATATCATATCAAATGCAGCAAAAATCTCAAATACATATTGAATTACATGAAATCAGCCAAGAAAACTGTACTAGTTCTAACTTGTTTAGATCAACAGATTTTTCATTTTATAATTTCCAATTGTAAAAATTTTGTGTATTCATGTAACTGAGTTTTTTGCATCTGCACATTACCAATGAGAAACAATTTTCACTTCTTAGACTGTGTTAGATCTCTATGGCATTTATGAATGAATTTTTCTTTACAGGATCCGTGAATAGTAACGATATGGAATAGTGTTGATAAGCAAAGTCAATGCACAAAGTTCAAAGAAATCTATTTTTAAAATTTGGATGCAATTAGTAAAAATTCATAGAATTTACATTCTCTTAACATGCAAAACAATGGAAATTTTCTCTGAATATTTTTTAACATACCGGCACATCAGGTCAGTCTCACTGAAATTGAACAAACTATGATCTGGACAAATATTGGATAACAACGTACCTATGAGAAAAACAATAGGCAAAAGCAGTGAAACTAGAAAAATTTACTTTGCAAAACTCTTATCATACATATTTACAGCCAGACATTGCTACAAACAGGACCGCCTTTAAGCCTGGGCAAACTGGGCCTGTGCCCAGAGCCCCGCTCCTCTAGAGGCCCCGCACAAGGTCTTCGAAGGGCCCTGCGATTGGCGATGACCCTATCTCGCCCAGGGCCCCGCAAAACGTAAGGCCGGCCCTGGCTACAAATGCTGTAAATTCTGTTATATCCCAGTAGCTTTCTCACGCATTACAAAAACTCAAACATGCATTAAAACATCATAACGAAATAACAACTGCCAAGCTTTACAGCAATGGTATTTAGCTAATAATAACATAACTGGTTTAAACGTTTTAAACTCAACAATACATTAACACATCCATACCAGACAATTCGACAAACATTTAATTAAAATATGCACGAAAATAAAATGACATCTTGGCAAATGAGAATTTCTCACCGTAATTAGAAAGAACGATACAGACGTCAAAAGTTGAAGGCGTCCATGTCGAAAGTTGGCCGTGAAGAACGACATGGAGGATTTCGTGAAGTCGATGACTTATCCGAAAGTCAGGACTAATGGACACTAAGCAAACAAATCACATCTTGTGCAGCATGATTCTAGTGATTCATGTACTGATGAATCGCTTCTTACTTATCTGCAACTCAGAATTAATGGCAACTCACACATCTTACACTTATCTCACAAAAAATCAACCAGCAGGGAGTTGGGTAACCAGACCAGTTGCAACAAGAACAATAAAATAATAATTATAAATAATAAATATAAATAATAATGAAAGTGAGTATGTCCACCTCTACACACTTTTATCATAAGTTTTGTGGGAACAAGGTAACAAGGGTATTCTAAACAAAAATTGAACAAAATTGTTTATCTTCATTATAATCTTGTTTCTCTTCATTATAATCAAAATAATAACTATAAATAATAAATATAAATAATAATGAAAGAGAGTATGTCCAGCTCTACACACTTGTATCATAAGTTTCGTGGGAACAAGGGTATTTTAAATAAAAATTGAACAAAATTGTTTCTCTTCATTATAATCTTGTTTCTCTTCATTATAATCAAAATAATAACTATAAATAATAAATATAAATAATAATGAAAGAGAGTATGTCCAGCTCTACACACTTGTATCATAAGTTTCGTGGGAACAAGGGTTTTTAAATAAAAATTGAACAAAATTGTTTCTCTTCATTATAATCTTGTTTCTCTTCATTATAATCAAAATAATAACTTAAATAATAAATATAAATAATAATGAAAGAGAGTATGTCCAGCTCTACACACTTGTATCATAAGTTCTCTTCATTATAATCTTGTTTCTCTTCATTATAATCTTGCTGGAATATTAAAAGCTATTGCAATTGCACCAATGTATACGATCCTATTCTGATTAACATGAACTGTCCAGGCTAATACTAAACCGGGTCAGAATACAACTGCTGCTTACATAAATAAAATATGAATGTAAGAAACTTCTCCTGAGATGAAATTGCAGGAAAGACAATTCGAAACAACTCGGGGCTTAGAAACTCCAACAGATGGTCTACAACATCAATATATAATTAACAGGTTGCACTGCAGTTAAGAAAAACCAGTAATAACGCCGCCATATTAGAGTGTCCATCAAAACTAACCCATTATTATAACAGGTCAAGGCAATCCAGTACTCAAACTGGCATAGAATCCAGTGTCAATCTCCATGTACTAGGTAAACAGCAATGCAGTTGGCTTAAGCCACCAATCTATAGCTTGCCATTGCTTTCTCTAGACCTGTGTTTTACCTTTGCAGCTTAATGCTGCTACCAATTAATTATCCACATCTAAGCAATGAACGACTTGCCTGGCTGCCGGCACCATCACTCAATCCCAGGATGGTCACCCATCCAAGTAAAAACTGCACTCAACGTTGCTTAACTTCAGTGTTTTGAGGGGAAATGGCTGCACACAGCCAAGTAGGCCAATCCATTATTATAAACAGTAGAACTTTATAACACACATAGCGGGTCAGTAAAATTTAATATGTTATATCCGAGATAAATTGTATCCAATACCATAGCGCATCACATGGTATGTTATAACAGAGTCCGCTATAACAAGGTTCTATTGTAAACCTAATTAATGTCTCTACAGTAGAGACTATTTAATACAATTCAATGCTTCATGTTATTTGATCAGTCCTGTCTTGTATCCAAAATGTGCTTAAGCCAATCCCACAAGTCTCATTAAAAATAAAAACAAACAACTTCCCTTGTGAAACAGCATTTATTCTAGGCCTTCTCTTGGGGGAATTCCCCCCCAAAGTTTAAAAATCCCCCAAATTTTTTATATGTTGGCTGGGGGATGGAAATCCCCCCCCAAAAAAAAGTGTGGAGACTCAGACCTTGTCCCCCAAACATTTCAAAATCCCCCCAATGTCAAGGTGGCTAGAATAAACACTGACTGTGAAATGCAACATTTTTGTACCTGGCGGTAGCGAAAGCATCACCTGGTCGGTTTGACTGTGCCCGGGTAAAAATCCACAGCTGGTCAAAGTTAAGGATTCCGGAAAAGAGAAGAGAGATTTAAACCGACAAATGTCAAATATCATTTCGCCGGGATGCAATTTCCGAATCTTTTTCTCCACAGCATTCATCTAAAACAAGAAAACTGAATTCTAAAACTGAACAAAACAATTTATAATCCAAGTTTTTCATATTTTCATACATGGCAAAAGTCTAGAAATTAATTAACCAGAAATTGTTGATAAAGTATCAAAATCAATCATTAAAGAAAACTGTTATAATAATTATAATAATAATAATAATAATTATTATTATTATTATTATTATATTATTATTATACAGTATATAACTTTTATGGTTAATTATTGCCTGTATTTCTCTAGGAAATTAATGACTTTGATTTTATCTCACAAAATTCATCATAATATAATCGAGACGAAAAAAGGATTCATTTATATCAAGCAAATGCAAAATCAAGCAAATAAATAAATGAATGCTAAATCACAATTCTTAGCATAATTCAGGATATAACCCATGCACATAAATAGGCAACAAGTTTCTCATTTTCAATTCCATGATGCACTTGCCACTCGAAGGAATTAATGAAAACACTGTCACACAATAAAATTTCAAAGAAGGAACTAATTTTACCTTCTCAAGCTCAGCCTTGTGTTCTGGCAAAAGGTCGTCGCCTAGAATTAAATACAGGATAAAATGAAATGTGAAATCACTGTCAGTAAAAAAAAATTCCATAGTAAAATTTATCCCCCCCCAAAAAAAAAAAAACTGCACCTGCTCTAATGGATGTAAATCTTAATGGGCTCAAAAATAACAGTGTGTTTGTACTCGTGCATGCATGCAAGTGCGCTTGTGTGCGCGCGCACACGAGTGCGCGTAAACTGCAACATTCAAATGAATGACAACCAACAACTAACAAAATACTAATATACAGTGACAGAATGGAATCATATAGCATACACCATTAATATATAATAGTAAATCTACCATGAAAATTGTGCTGTTAACCCCTTAACTGGGGACCCTGGATATATCCGTCCATATTACATTGAGTTACAGTTAAATTCCCAGTTAAGGGGTTAATAAATATAATGGCACCATGACATTCAGTCCAACAGAGACAGACGTACGTGACGCGGAGTGAAAACAACTCTCAATTAGTAAAACAAAGGCTGTTTTGAAGAAAGTAATCTTTTTAAAAACAAAATATCTTACCGCCCAGAAATTTTTGATCTAATGACGAAGTGTTCTTGTTTTTAAGTTCAACAACCATGGCACGAACTTTCACCTATGAAAATCCAGATATCCATGTCCCTTAAGATTGGATGTACCAAGGAAAAATGGCTGCCACCACCCAACAGCGTAATAATACTGTACAAATTGTTACATATATACACAATAAAGTAACAGCAAAGTCTTTGCATTACTTTGACGCTAACCAATTTTACGAGCAACGCTGAAATCACATAAGTAAATGTCGGTTTTATAATTTTAGTTTAACTTTAAGGTCTGAATAGAGCTCAGGTTTTTGGAAGTGGTAGCATTTTTGGAAAAAGTGCCTTTATACCAATTGTTAAAGTTAAATTAAAATTTAATAAAACCGACTTATTAGATTTCAGCTTCTTTTGTCAAATGAGTTGAATCTTTATATCACTCAACAATTTAACTGCTAATTTATGTGGCTTTAGGTTGCAATTTCCATTATTGTGCTGTTAGGCCGTAGCAGACATTTTCTCACAGTACAGTCAGTCTTGAGGTTTATCCTGAAATCATGCAAGACTGAGTTTTTGAAACCACCAAATAACGTCAATTGTGATTCTGATAAACTAAAACGCATAACAAAACTTTAGTAGATCCAGAGTTGGAAAATTTCCATATATGTAGCAGGTCATGCTTTTCCAAAACGTTATATATAAAGGCGCTGTTTCAAATGAATTAAAAACAAGCTCAAACATATCTTAAATCTCACAATACAACGAAAACCAATGTATGGTCAAAACAAGTCAAGTCTACTATCACAATCATACAACTGGTCAAGTTGTAATGTCAACCTGTAGTCCTTCGAAAGCTGTCAAATTAGCATAATTTGCTGGGCAACTACACCAACCATACCAACTACACATAATAGTGCA
This sequence comes from Metaphire vulgaris, assembly GCA_018105865.1. Taxonomy (NCBI): domain Eukaryota; kingdom Metazoa; phylum Annelida; class Clitellata; order Crassiclitellata; family Megascolecidae; genus Metaphire; species Metaphire vulgaris. The sequence goes on from CM030840.1 coordinate 14,692,540, forward strand.
AGACACTATTAATACTATTACACTATTACCGTAACCACTTTTAAAATCTAGAAATATTATATTAAGAGTGCTTACATCTTCATTGTGATCAGCAAGAAGTTGATTGAGAGAATACAATGAAGATTTTGGCAGATTATTTTGGCAACGATCATGCTAAATACAACAGTTAATTAATTAATCAGTAATCCTATTAACTAAATATACAAAATGTATTATTTATATACAGTGTTTTATCTAGTCTGTTAGGGGAAGAATCCTCCCCAAAAAAAAAAAAAAAAAATCCCCAATAAATCCCAGCACTGACACAAATTTTTGCATTGACTGTGTCTCTTCCCCTCAAGCCAAGTCAAGTCTCCCCTGTAAAGGCCTGAATTCTGGATAAAACACTGTTTATATAGATGCATGATAATTATAACCTATTAAAATCTTATGTAATTTAACAATACAAATAATCATTCAAGCAATCAAATCACTACTAAAACAACTGCCCCAAATATATTATTAGCATGCGACAGATTACGGGTTACTTCTAATCTAAAACACGAAATTCCAAATAACATTTCAAACCATTTCAGCTTCTGCGGTGTCGTCGTCATCAATGCGCTCAATTTTTATATGCAACTCCTTCTCCCTAAACATTTCAAAGAGAAGAAATGGGAAAACTTTACATAAAATAAATATTGAAGATAAAAACAGATTTCAAACACAAGTTACATAGCAAAACAGTTATGCTGATGATAGCCAAATATATTCCTTCTGTCTACCGGCAGACTCGGACAGATTGCGGTCAAGGATCATTGAATGCATAGCTGAAAATCATGGATGTCATCTAATCGCCTTCGCTTAACTCAGGGAAGACTGAGTTCCTCAAAGATCCCAAATAAACAGGACACCGTTTGAAATAGAGGACACTGTCATTGCTCCTCTACCACCGCATTAGCACTGCTCGGTGTTATTTTTGATGAGACACTTCGCTCACGGATCATATAAGTAATGTGAAAACACCTGCGGAGAATCAGAAGCATCAGGCGATTATACCAATGGATGCTAACATTTCTATCCAGGGTTGACCAATGCAATGGAGTCCTCCTCGGCCTTCCAGAGAGCCAGCTAAGTCGGTGCTCAATGCATCCTCTCGCTTGATCTTTGGAGCCCGCTGGAATGATCACGTTTTATAAGCTTCACTGGCTTGGGGTTAGAACGCATCACCTACTAATGCCTGATTACATATCGGGCCCTGAACGACACCACCTGTCCTGAAAATCAACACTTTCGTTTCAAACAGACGCCGGAACTTCGTTCCAGTAGTCGGAATTGTTGATCGTCCCTCCGCCTTCCGAAGACTGCCGTGTTCGGTGACAGATCAGTCAAAACCCAGCCCTGTGGAACTCGTTGCCGCGATGTTATTAATCGAAGATAAAACACAGATTTAACATCTCTTAAAGTGACTCCTTTGTAAAGCGCTCTTGACTTTAGCTCCAGTTATGCTACTATATAAATTGTCGTAATAACATCATAATATTAAAACATCATGATATTTCAAAATAATATGCCTAGAAAGTACCGTAGATTCATCACATATGGTTGCTATTTCATTTCGTTCCAACAGCAGCAACAGAAAAAACAGCAATTTTGCAAAATTTACACCTTTGGAAAAATTAATTTGATGTGTTTCAAAAACTTCATTAATTCATTAACTAACAAATGTTAATGATTCAATTATTCAAGGACAATTTAGTAGAATATTTTTTGTAACACAAATATAACTCTAAACTTTAGCTGTGTCCAGTAGCATCACACAGTCAAGAACAAACCATTTCAATGCTGGAATTATTTTTAAAATTCAAGACTAACACCGTTAATTTGCTTGGAATGTATTCGAGAATAATGGGCAAGTCGTCATCGCTCGTATCACCATCAATAGCTTCTACAAGAATTCAAATTGAAACAAAATGTCAAGGTGCCTTCACAACTACCAGGTAATGAAAATATATGCAAAAAATTCACATTTACCAGTACCTAGTTTAATTTTTTTAAACTTGGTATTCAAAAAGAGATCCAAGACCACCATATTATATTTATCAACATCAAGGCTAGTTCTAGAGAAAAAATATCACAGCAGTGAAAAAAGTGCAGTCATGCAGTAACTGCAAGTTATATAAATTAAAGATTAAAAATTAAGTTAGTCATCTTTAGATCCTATTACAGAATTGAGTGGACCGAGATAGTGGTATAAATTACAGTAATTACTTTACATAATGTAATAAAATCCATAAAAGCTAAAAAAAATCAATATGCAAACAGCTCATTGCCAAGTTTTTAACTATACAAAATGGACATCATAATATCAAAAATGAAACAGATAAACAGTGAAAATTTTTGAATTCTTCATCATTTCAGAGGCTCCAACCATGTTGCTGATATTTCATAACAGAATTTGAAAATAACTAACCATTCTTACTCCCAGTGATGCATTGCACTGTGCCATCAACTGCTGAGCTGTCAACAGCAGATGCTGTCTCCAAACTGACATGCTCTTTTTTGACAACTGATGTCATAATTGTCAATTCTAAATTAGCAACAAGCATAAAACTATTTCTGCACAAAACCTTAAGCAATATGAAACTTTCCTGCATTCTCATTTGTGCCAAATTGATAAGATTAATTTCCAGTGGCGTAGCCAGAATTTCCGGAATGGGGGGTTTGGTTTCGATCGTGACCAAACTTTGGAAAATTATGTTTATTTTTCCTATTTTAGGAGCTGACAAGCAAAAAAGTCTGTCACCTTCGCATTCTTTCTAGTTTTTTATAGCACTTAGAAATGTTTTCAATTGGCAGCCAGCCAAGGGGGTTGACTCCCAAAATCGCGTCCAAAAATGAATAATGTACGGAAGAGCATGTCAAAAAGGTTTTTGTCGGCAGCCAAGGGAGTTTTAACCTCCAACCCCCCTTGGCTACGCCACTGCTAATTTCTAACTAATGTTATAACTAAATCACTTAATGTCTAACTAATTTCATCGCTAAATCACTTCATACTGTGGCCACTGCCACTCAAATAACATGACAAATTCAGATAACTTAATAAAATTAATTAAAATAAATTCCGCAAAACAAGCAGAACAGTCTATTCGTCGCATGGTCTTTTCTGCAACACACTATATAAAAGCACACAATGAGAAAATTGTGAGATGACCGCTATGGGACAGGAGGCCACAAACAGGCATTTTGATCTTCTCCTCTGGACAAAGTATTCATCGAAAGAAAGTCATCTATGAATTCAGTGCTTATGCGGTTCAGATACAATATAGCAACGCTGCCAGCCTGACAAAGCCTGCAATTAAATCTGCAGTCAATTTAGGTGCAAATAATTTAAATTGCCTCTGCAAATCTATATCTTTCTTGTCTGGCTCACCGCTACAGTCAGTCTATAGCTATTTCAAATTTAGATTAATCGCCAAAACGGAAAATCATCTACTGCAGCGCCAAAACTAAGGCGCTATACGAATTCACGAGATTCAACTTACTCTGCCCGGGAATAATTCGATTTCAGTTAACTGATTTCTCTAGACCGCTGCTTAGCACTGGCAGGCAGCTAATTTTGACTTACTCGTAGATTATTACCTCAAAGTGGCGAGATTAAATATAAAAATAAATTTTAGAAATCTCTGAGCGATATTCCAGTATTCTCCATTTACCATTCCGTCGATATTTATGATTTCTATTAAACGCACAAACTAAAGCCAAACATAAGCCCAAACAAATCAATCGCAAATCTTCATTAGCGCCATTTTCTGCATATACTGCCATATAGCATCAGTGTATGGTCGCTTCAAAGTGAGAATCATAGTCAAATAGCTTGTCCGTCGTAGTTCGTAGTTTAAGATTCATTATATTGGCGACCACGTTGAATAACGAGAACTTTAAACATAACAGTTGGTCAGTGGCGGCTCTAGGATTTGGCAAGTGGGGGCAAATGGCTCATGCCATTTGTTGTTTAATGTATGCTTAATGAGGGGGCCACAGGCTCTCAATGGTCACGGGGTCGAGCCGACTGGTTGGTCAGTGGGTCAAATGGCTCGCCGATGCTTAATGGGACACAATGGTCATGGGTCGATTGATCTTGACTCATGACGTCAATACTGTGGATTGACGGCATTAGAAAGGAGACGAGAAAGAGAGGGGGATTTGATTGAAACACAAAATTATGACTGGGAAAGTAAATGTGCCATACGATCGATTCTTTACATTGGCACACTATAGAAGCACCGGAGGCCACAAATGCAAATTGTTTAAAGGAGAGAGTGGATTCAAAAAAGAAAATATTTTAGTACAAGGGTCAGAGACGTCATTTCACTGATTTTCAGGGGGCAAGACACTTTCGACCTGACCAAATTTGAGAAAAAAAGTTGACGACCTTTTTTTGCTTGTCAGGTCATTTTTTCCGATAGCTACTTCAGATTACTCGACATCAAGCACTCCTTTAGGTGCTGCTAACCTTTTTGTGTTTTCCAGTGTATTTTTATTTTTACCTAATTAGCCAGCCAATTGGTATGTAAAAACTAAATAACACAAACATTGGCGAAAAAAATTTCCCTAAAAATCAGGGGGGCAAATGCCCCCAAAATGACGTCCCTGACAAGGGTCGTGGACAAATGGAATAGTGGACGAGATGGGAGTGACAGTTGAAACAGTAAACGGATTCAAAGACTATCTTGAAAACCAGGTTGTTGAATAAAGTCATTGAGTGGAGAGTTACTACAATGGTTTTCACACAGGCTTGCTTAACCTCCTAAACCACTTTAAATCACATTATTATTATTATTATTATTATTATTATTATTATTATTATTATTATTATTATTATTATTATTATTATTATTATTATTATTATTATTGAGCCGTATAATTTTTTATTAATTAAGACTGCGGATGCAACCATGCAGCGCATAAAATTTTAAGTTCGCATTCATTAAAAAATGAAATCTTTTCAATGCAATTTTTGCCTCTACTCGATGGTAATAGCGTCACTCTTTATTATTATTACTAATTACTTGTCGTGTTGGTCAATGGTCAAATGTTGATTAGTTTCTTCTGTGGTATTTCATTGTATAGGGTAGTTGTGTGCTGTGATAGTCCATCGATATTCAACATAAGCTTTCGCAAGGGTTTAGCTTATACATCGGCCTTCAAGAGATTATATAGCCTCTATAGCAGCGGTTCTCAACCTGTGGGTCGCGACCCCCACGGGGGTCGATTGACGATTTGCCAGGGGTCGCTTGACACCATCGGAAATAGGTTCTATTGGGCTGTCTCTTTTCTGATGCTAAAACATGTTATTGTACAAAATAATTTCCCCATTTATAGTTACTAGCTTTTTAAAACTGTAATTGCAGACAATTGAATCAAAATTCTGTCAAGCATTTTAATTGTCGTAGCATTATTATTTTTAAAAGTTTACATTATGAACGAAAATAATTTTATGGTTGGGGGTCGCCACATCATGGGAAATTGAATTAAAAGGGTCGCGGCACTATAAAGGTTGAGAACCGCTGCTCTATAGAATTCAATTGTCAATGACCTATGGGTCATAGCCTCATAGTTCACATTGGTCATGAGCCATTTTGAGTGACCCGCTGCCAATTCTGTCTCTGACGGTCTCCAAGACACTCTAATCGCCAGTGATGGGTAATTCAATTTCTAATTCTAATTAATTAGCTAATGAATTAGCTATCTGTCTAATTCTAATTCTAATCAATTACTTCCAAAATATTGCTAATTCTAATTCTAATTCTAATGAATAGCTTGCTAATTGTAATTGAAAAGAACAATTAGTTGCCTAATTAGCACACTTGCTTGTGACAAGTGCTTTGGAACCAGGATTCAAACTCAAGTGGATAGAGAGTGCTGAGGAAAGATATTTTGTTTAAGGACAAATTAAACGTCAAGTAAATTCAGTCTCAAAGCAGATAAACAATACACCTTTGACACCAGCTATGGACAATGACAAATCAGTCACACCTCAAATTAAGTCCCACAACAATCTATTTGGATATATGGAAGAAACTTTGCTGACGTCAACAGAAACTGAAGAGCTCCAAAGTTACTTATATACTCTTTTATGAACACTAATTGTATTTCTTTTGGGAGGACCATAAATTGAACTTTCCCTGTTTATACCGTTACATTTGCAGCATCATATTGTACTGTACATCTGCTGCTATTGAAAGATCATTTAGTGCAGTGGATTTATTCTTAATGATAGAAGAAAATGAAATCGATTAGATGATACTTTGTTTGAGTCACTTTTACTTGCAAAATGCAATTCTGATATAATCTAGATTACGGAGGATGACATTAATTTTCGTCGTTACATTAAAATGCATCGCAATTTTTATCAGTGCACTTCTAATTGCTAATTCTAATTAAATTAGAAGGTATCTAATTCTAATTCTAATTAATTGGTTGTGAAATTTTGCTAATTCTAATTCTAATTGTAATTGTAAAATTTCAACTAATTCTAATTCTAATTAATTAGATAAAAAAGGGCAATTACCCATCACTGCTAATCGCACTCAGTGGCGTAGCGAGGCAAAGTGCCGCCCGGAGCGAAAAAATTGCCGCCTTTTCGTTAATTTCTTGACAGGCAAAAAACTTATCGCAACTTGCTTAAATAAAACAAATCTCGACAAGCAAAAAACCCTTATCACTACTTCCTACAAATTTTCAAAATCAAAAAGGAGTTTTCTCGAAAATGCAGCCCCTAGAGCAAGTGCCGCCCGGGGCGGTTCGCCCCCACCGCCCCTCGCTACGCCACTGGTAGCACTGGCATAAATTTGGATGAAAAAAGTGAAGGGCCCAATCCTTTCCTTTCCCTTCTCCATCTTAACTCCTTAAAAAGTGGGGGCTAGAGCCTAGAGACCTAGTAGAAGTTTACGCCTATGCCTCTCGGCGTCTAAGACGAACCTGCAATAATAGTCCCCCGACTTCTGCTAGGTCAAATCTTTAATTTTAAAATAAACAGTGTAAACAGACTACCCCCCTCCCCCCTCCGAAGCCAAATATGTTCTACTTCCACGATGGGTCGAGCAGATCCCCTAATCCTCCAACGAATAGAAAACATCGGTCAAAGAGATTTTATCAATAAGTCTTGAAAACTGCAATTACATTGGTCGGCCTTGGTTGGATGGAGTCTGGAGATGGCAAAATGTTATACATTGGAAACCAGAAATAGAAAGCTTTTTAAAAGTCGGCGGCGGCGGCGACAGAAGAGCGAAGCAGATGCACTTCGAGTGGACGCGTTTTCGCGATGCACCGCCTCGAGTGGGTGCGTTTTCGTCGTCGTCATGGAGAAGATTAATAACGTCGGGCGATTTCGAGACGTTCCATGCAACAACCGCCGACGTATTGTTCTACAATCAACTTACCTATCTCTATACGCGGCTTCTGCGCGCGCGCCTCGCTCGCCGCTTTGAAGCGGTCAGTCCGGGCAGGCGCTGAGCAGCGTACGGCACCCCCGCCCCCCGCCCGCCCCGGTCGAAACAAAGCCGCATTCGGGGGACCCGACGGACGGTGCGACAGCGCTTGGAGTGCCTTCGAAGGGGCCCGAGGGGACCCACTACCCGTCACCGGCCCTTTGATGACTGATAAAAACACACTGTCCCGTTCCGTCCGACCTCGCGACAATAAGATTAATTACTCCGTCGCGAAGAAGCCTGCTTACCTATGCTCCTAAATAATAACTAACAACAGAAAGGACCCGCCTACAGTATGCAGTCAGCGGGGCAGCGGGTACGCGCAGGACTTCCTATCCACTGCGTGTAAACAGGAATTTCAAATAATCTTAACAGGTTATAGATTATTATTGTTAGCGCGGACAAGCCGTGCTTATATATGAAGATCTTTCTGGATAATTAATCAACGTTCGAAGTATGATATTATTTAGCTTCGTTTCATCTGTACCGACGACTATTAGGCTGTAGAGATGTTGACCGCTTATTAATTGCCTACCAACCGCTCTATGCATTCTGGCTGTCTCTACAGTCGATATTATCCGAACGAGAAGACAAGAAAGAGGTAAGGAGGATAATATTATGTTAAAGAGAAAACGCCAAGAATTGTTTAAATTATAATATTGGCATGCGATTAGTTATTTCTTTTTAAATGACCAACCGCAGTAAAATATTTCAGTGTTTTTCTTACTTACTAGTTACTACACATGGCCATGGGCGCCCGCACATTAGGGCAAGAGGGGGCACTTGCTCTCCTGCTGGAAAATGCAAATACCAATATTTCACATTGAAATTTGAAAATCTTGCTAAAATATTAACCGTGACCATTGTGCTAAAGTGTATTTTGCCCCCCCCCCCGTGGAAGAATTTATGTGGGCGCCCATGCACATGGCGATTAATTGCCAACGCGTGTTACTATTTTGCGAGTTTTGCGGCATCGGTTTCGATTATCGCTGGCGTTGCCAGGCTTCCAGAATAGGGGAACTCCGCCATTTCTAGAGGCTAATTCGGTCAGCCCCCTTCTCTCCCCACTACGGGCTACGCCACTGGTCGTGAATTCCCTCTTACGTAGGGTCTGGAAAATGTAGGGTAACGTTCGATTCAAATCTTGAGATTTTGAGCAGACAGTATTTTCTTACTTTATCACAGCATATCGACGATCGCCTTATCTCTCCCCAGGCTTCTTCAATTGATAGTATTGTCAGGGGCGTAGCCAGGAATTTGATTTCGGGTAAAGCGTGATTGGGGGTTATAAATCTTTAAAAACTTCGAAAATCTTAAAAACACATTAAAAAGTTTAAGGTAGGCTGATTTTGGGGGTATACTGTATATACCGATATACCCCCGTCGCTACGACCCTGAGCATTTTTTGCCGGTTTGCAAGAACCCGGCGACCATTTGGGCCGGAATAGGGGGTGAGGCCCCCTATTCCTATGCAAGGCTATGCAAATGTCAATTACAGGCTTAACTGGGATGGGTGAAGCTAGGCCATAGTTGGCCTGCAGCATAGGTTGACTACTGTGCTCTTCAGAAGCGGTGCATATCAACGCTTGAAGGAACGAAATCACTGCATATAAACAACATGTCTTTCTTCTTCTTCTTCTTCTTCTTCTTCTTCTTCTTTTCTTTTTCTTCTTCTTCTTTCTTCTTCTTCTTCTTCTTCTTCTTCTTCTTCTTCTTCTTCTTCTTCTTCTTCAGGTGCTCTGTCCAAAGACAGGTTCCATACTCCAGCGTCGCCACTCCTCTCTATCTTGACCCTTTATCTTCAGGCATGAATACTTGTTTTTTCCGTAGTGTCGAACATTCACTTCAGCATCGATGTCCTTGGTCGCCCTTTCTGAGCGTCCCCGCTCATCTTTCCTTCTAGTAAGCTTACTTCTCTTAGTAGGCATGATTCTTCTCGCAGAACATGTCCTATATCCACTTCTTTTGTCTAGTACAGGGGTGTCAAAACCGTGGCCCGCGGGCCAAACTTGGCCCGCAGGCTGATTTTTTTGGCCCGCGCAAATATTTACGTTTTAAAATTTTTTGCATAAAGTTTATGCGTGAAATTGGTTTGACGTAAAAATCTTGTTTGGTTTCAAAAATTGGTTCGATGTAGAATCGTAGATCCTGTGCTCTGCAAATGGAAGAGCATAAATCTTTTTTGGTTTTGAGTTTCGTTGGTGATGTCGAATGAACCAGTGTATCGACGCGCTATATCAACAACGGGGATTACTACAGTCATATATTCGCCTATAGCATACTTGCATTAATTAGTAAAACCCTCAGCAAATTTGCGAGTGGCTTTGGCTGTAGATTTAAAACCAGACATTGCTAAACTAGTGAAAAATAAACAATGTCACGTCTCATCAGCTTCCACATCTACATCGAACGTCATCTAACTTTACATGTTTTCAATTTGAACTTCAGTTCTTCGCCATAAACATATTTTGAAATTTAACTGTTTCTGTTAGACATGACTAGAATACGGTTTGTCATATTTACATCAATAGGTTGTAATCTGTGTAAATAATGCAATGATTGAATGGCCTTTTAATGTTTTCGTAATTTTACTTTAGACTTTTAGATAGCTCAGATTTTGGAATATAGCCTAATATTGACAAGCATTTTTGAATTTGGCCTGCGAGGACATGGGAGACATGCCATTTGGCCCGCCGCCCAAAAAGTCTTGACACCTCTGGTCTATAGTACGAATAGTGTATAGGCCTATTAGGCTTTTCTTCTCTTCTTAGTCTTCTATCCTCTTCCAGACTTCTTCGTTTATTTTTTCGGTCCAGCTGATTTTTTTCCATTCTTCGCCAGATTCACATTTCAAATGTTTCTAGTCTATGTCTTCTTTCATGAGCGTCCCAGTTGCTACTACGCTATTGGATTTAATAATAATAATAATAATAATAATAATAATAATAATAATAATAATAATAATATAATAATAATCAGGGGCGTAGCACGGTAGCGACGAGGGTATATCGGTATATATACCCCACAAATCAGCCTACCTTAAAGTTTTTTATGTGATTTACATGTGGTTATATGTGCACATGGTTTATATGGTTTATGTGGGTTATATGAGTGTATATATATATATATATATATATATATATATATATATATATTATGTGGATTTATACCCACCCAAAATATTTATACCCTCCCAAATCAAATTCCTGGCTACGCCCTGATAATAATAATAATAATAATCTTTAATAATAATTTTTAATAATAATATTGAATAATAATCTTTAATAATATCTTTAATAATAATCTTTAATAATAATCTTTAATAATAATCTTTAATAATAATCTTTAATAATAATCTTATTAATAATAATAATAATAATAATTATTATTATTATTATTATTATTATTATTATTATTATTATAACTCGTCGAGAGTAGTTACGTATAATCATACATTTGTTTATTATAAAGTCTGAAATGGCGTGATAAGCTGGTTGCGCTGTTGTCTAGGCTTCAAGATTCTTGTCTATAACTCTAGTCGGATCCTCGAGTAAACTTATTGTCTGACGGCTATACAGGCACCAAGATTACTGATCTTCGGAACCCTGCAGGGCAGCGGGGGGCGATGAAAACGAGGTCGTGAGGGAGAGGCAACTTTGGCGCCTATTACACTCCGTTCTGGCCCTGGGTGGGGTGGGGGCGTCGGTGGGCGCTTGGGTGGGGTGGGGTGGGCTCGCTGGAGACCAAGATCATCAAAGAGCCACCGATTGGAAAAGATGGATGGACGGTCGAGTCGCATACAGAACACGTGAACGTTTAAAAAATGACAAGACATGATGCGAAACAAATTGCGCTTTAAACAGGTTTACGTTACGCTCGATACATTCATAGTTTAAGCGTTCTATTTGCTTTGATGTGCTATATACAGTATATACACTGTGATAATACGATAATATATTATTTAATTGTAAAAGACATATATTATATATATATATATATATATATATATATATATCTTTGTAAAAATATGTCTTTGTAAAGATTTTTACAAAGATATATCATTTACAAAGACGTAACATGTTGCAATTATATGATTTGATTATAGGCTATGTCGGCTTCTTTTTTGGGAGCCGTGAGTTGGGGGAATCCGCAGCCCCTCCCCCTGACGGGGTCATGCATCCTGATTTCAGTGCTCCGACTCTCCTCCCACCCGTGACCGAAATTTGCCGTCTGGGACAGGCTGATCGCCCCCTCCCCCGCCCCACTGCTTTTTAAAAACCATCACAGTGCATCGAATCGAAAAGCTGGTGCTGTAAGAGCGGCGAAGAAACTCAAGAGAAAATCTTGCCATGCATACAGTATATAGGTACTCGCTGTCTCAGTAGTCAGTACCGCTTGGGTATCGGTTCATCCGTACTTGCCCGCTTTGACCCCTCACTAGCTGTTGTTGTTGTGAAATATGACGAGGTATATTTATACGTAGCCGCGTCGCGGCTGGTGGCGACACCTTGCGACAGCGTCCGTTTTTCGTCGCCATTTTCCTAATTTCTCACAAATTTCCTTCGATATTCTACGAAAATGCACGAACATCCCATTCCATTCCCCATCCCCTCCCCACGGGGCTTCCGAAAGGGTGTCGCCGCCGCCGTCGCCGCCGAGGCAGCCTCCTACTCTGGTGCCGGACGGGGGCGCGCTAATTAATTCCTGCCTCTGAGAGAGGAGGAAGAGAAGGAGGTGGAGGAGGAGGAAGAGGAGGAGGAAGAGGAGGAGGAGATATAGGAGGAGGAAGAGAAAGAGAAAGAGAAGGAGGAGGAGGAGGAGAGAGAGGAGGAGGAAGAGGAGAAGAAGAAGAAGAGGAGGAGGAGGAGGAGGAGAGGAGGAGGAGGAGGAGAGAGAGGAGAGAGAGGAGGAGGAAGAAGAGAAGGAGAAGGAGAAGAAGGAATAAGAAGAGGAGGAAGAGGAGGAGGAGGAGGAGGAGGAGAAGGAGGAGGAAGAGAAGAAGACAGAAGAAGAAGAAGAAGAAGAAGAAGAAGAAGAAGAAGAAGAAGAAGAAGAAGAGGGGAAGAGGGGAAGAGGGTCACAGAGACCGGAAGACGGATCTGACGGGTGGATTGAGGGTAGCGATAGTAAGGCGACATGGCGTCTAGCCTGACTAACGAGTAAATGGGGATGATAAGAGAATGTCTCCGTCCTCTGGCCGACGCATTTAGAACGACGGACGTGACTGATGCCTTTAATATAATCGGCATTATTCCTTTCTAATGCAGATCAGGCTTACACTTACAATACAATACAGTACTATACGATGTAATACAGTGTAATACAGTAGTAAGATTCGTTAATGGGGATGATCTTTAGAATTTTGGACGCCCTAGGCGAGATTTTCATTTTCGCAAATGTTCGCCCATTCATTCATTACGGAAAAAGTCTGAAAGCAAAAAAAAACGTTGTGAGCTTTTAAAAATTTTCATCCCCGTTTTATTTCGCCCCTACAAAATTTTTCGCCCCTAGGCAGTGCCTAAACTGCCTGTTGCCTAATGGTTAGGGTGGCCCTGCGTTAGCGTAATAATTGTAATAATGCATTTGGCATCAGTAGATGCTCGCTTCGGAGTGTAATCGTAGAGGAACTGGAGTTCAATCTAATCTTAAACTTAATCTAATCGTCCTAAACTTTGGAAGCTTAAGATTAAATCAGATTGTGTGCCGTCGGTTGATGCTTTTATGCATTGTGAAATGACGCTATAGAAGTTTAAGGTTAGCAGTAGGTCACCTGGTCATGTGATGCGGGGTAGTTCGTGATTTTGTCACCCGTTTGTCCGGCCGGATACCCTGGATTTGACCTGGATCTTAAATGAAATTGTATTTGGTGTGCCATCAATCATCAGTTGATGCTCCTGTGCATTATCATTGCCATTTGCCAATATTAAGTGGCGCTATAGAAGTTTAAGAATAAATAGATTAGATTAGATTGAAACTCCACAGGTCGGACCATAAGCACCTGGCTCAGGTTAAGAGAGGGATGTGCAGTATAAGAGAGATGTGTTTGGGACGAGTTCTGAAATCGGCAAATCATTCATCAGCTTTGCCTTCATTCTCGTGGTCTCGGCTTAACCCCTTAACTGTGTATTTAACTGTAACTCAGTGCAAAATGGACGGATATATATCCGGGATTCCCGGTAAAGGGGTTAAAGCAGTTTCTGTTTTGCAGCGAACAAGTTATAAGCATTCATTACAGCATTCGACAGAATGAAACGTCTTCCCAATCCGTTTCGATTACTTGTTGAAATCTCCAGTATTCGTGGTAGCGGGCGTGTCCTCTCTGAAAGCTCTTTGATCGCCATTCCCGGGGATAACTTATAACGGGGAACAAACAGTGACGCCCACAGCGTCGGCCAATCACAGACAATTATCCGATCCCGAGAGCAGACGACGCCACGAGCAGCGCGGATACCGATTACAGACCCGAAAAATTCTCCCCCCAAAGCGATGGTGGACCCCGCCCTGAATCACCGGCGAACCTTACGTTGTGTGCTAATTCGACGAAAGAACGCCATGGGTTCATCACCACAGAGGATATCTGATTACTGAGGACCTCTTGCTTGATATCCGTTGGCGCCGGTAAAAATTTCCTCTCGAAAGAAAACAACGCCATCAAAGAGTTTCTAACACGACGCAAGGCGTCAGGCTAAACGCTCGTCCAATATATTTATTATTCACGTATTATTCCCATTCGGTACAAACCCGTAAGTTGCCGGTCCTGGCGACCCCTGTCAGCTGAGCCGCTGTCGCCAGTTTCATTTCGATTCGTTTCATCTTCGTAAAGAAAAACTTCCAGAATGCGAACGCCCCGACTCCTGCATGATGCAGCACGGTGGAAAGATGTCGGGTCACGGACGGGACGTCATTTCTAGGTCAGGTCAAGCGCCGAACTTCTGATAACTGAATTACATGTATACGTGAATTTGTATCTACATGTATACTTGTATAGGCTATACGAGCAGTGTTTATTCTAGCCACCTTGACATTGGGGGGGGGGTTTGAAATATTTGGGGAGGGGGAGAAGGTTTATCTGCCCAAAAACCTTGACGAGCAAAAAAAGATCATCATACCCTTCCTTTTCTTTCAAATACTCTTCTATGTGGTCATATCCTTCTCTTTTTCCACTCTCCAAAATAAAAAAAACCCCTCTCGTCACACTTGGGGGGGATTTCCATCCCCCAATGCAACATGTAGAAATTTGGGGGGATTTTCAAACTTGGGGGAATCCCCCTCCCCAAGGGCCTAGAATAAACACTGCTATACGAGGATTTCCCACAATGGCAAATTCTTGTGGCGGCGTTTCGTTGGCAAATTCGTATCAACTGTATCTACATGTATACCTGTATAGCACTTGTATAACACTAGTGATATACCATCGAATTCGCTCCGTTTGGTATCATTTTACAAAGATATAGTCACAAAGTATGCATGGCATATTAATTAAAGCTTAGAGCATGCATGCAGGCAGATCCTGGACTCGCCGAAGTTATATAGGTCTACGCTGCCGGATATTTTTCTTGCAATTTTGCAACTTGAATTTTTGTGGCGACTGATTGATTATATTTGGAGGCGTCGGTTTGCCACGTTAACATCTTTGTTTGCAGCGCACGTGATCAGACATTTCTCGCGCTAATTAAAGTTCTTTGTTTCCGGTCTTCTTCCTCGGGGAACTTCGTTATGCCTTCAATTCAACGTGTGCGTGTGTGTGTGTGCTTGTGTATGGGTGTATGTATGGGTGCATGTATGTATTTGTATATGTCTGTGTGTGTGTGTGTCTGTGTGTCTGTGCGTGTGTGTCTGTGTGTTTGTGAGTCTAATGATGCATCGACCGAACAGTTTGAATCAGATCGGAGTTCAGACGGTCATCCAATCGGTCACTCGTATAAGTGTGTCCACTGCATGGTCAAGCGGCCACATCAGTTCAATGGCAGCCACACGACAACCATCTGTGCTCGTAGTTGCTTTCTTAGTCGTCGTCATCATCATCATCATCATCATCATCATCATCATCATCATCATCATCATCATCATCACCATCGTCGTCCTTGTCATAGGATATTAATTTCCTTTACTATAAGCAGAATTAGACGTGTTTCTCTTAATTAAAAGTCTTCGTTGAGTGGTGTTGATTCTTAACTTTGACTGGTAAAATCAGGGGCGTAGCCAGGAATTTGATTGGGGGGGTATAATGTGATTTGAGGTGGGGTAAAGATCTTTAAAAAACCTTGAAAACCTTAAAAACACATTAAAAATTTTAAGGTAGTCTGATTTGTGGGGTATATATACCGATGTACTTCCCCCCGTCGCTACGCCCCTGGTTAAAATATCTGTATTTTACTTATGTGTTGTTGCTTCTGTGCAGAGTTCTTAGGACCTAAGTAAAGCGATGATCTGGCAAAGTTTGCTTGTAGAACGGGGGGTAAAAGAGGGCGAAAGAACACGGGATGTGGGGTGGAGTTGTAAATAGTAATTTCCCGAAGTCTTCTTGTACGATGCAGTCAACGGATTCAAGCGGTCGCGGTTTTGAAAACACGCTTCTGATGAATTTGTGCGCAGTTATACGCCACCTAGCGGAACAAACTGTCGTCGTTTGGACCCTCTCTGCCTCCCCTTCCCTTCCCTTCCCCTTCCCCGTCGCTCTCAGTCACCGACTACACGTGTTTCCGGTAAATATGACGTCGTTCTGAGCATATTTGTACGTCAGAGATGTTGACCGAAGCAACAAAGAATTCTAATTTTACGCGTGTGTTGTGTGTGTGCATGTGTGTGTATGTGTGTGTGTGTGTGCATATGTGTGTGTGTGTGTTTGTGTGTTGCATTAGTCTTATGTATGAATGTACCTGTAGGGCGGATTATCTCTGTGTAGGCCTACAGCTGGGTCAGTGTCTTATCCAGACTCCAGGCCTTTGGGGTGGGGGGATTGAGGCTTTCGGGGAGGGGGGAATCGACTTGGTTGGAGGGGAAAAGACACAGTTCAATGCAAAATTTGTATAAGTGCTGGGATTTTTTTCTTGGGGGGGTGAGGGTTTTTTTTTTTTTTTTTTTTTGGGGAGAATCTCCCCTCCTAACAGGTCTGCATAAAACACTGAGCTGGGTTATTACGAAGCATTAACAATGGGCTTAATCGTATACATGTATACGACTCAATTCAAAAACACCGGCGATAATAGTTTATAAAAAACATTCAGCTTTAAAAGATATGTTTCGATTTAAAACCGAATTCTCTTCGAAGTGTTTCCTCTCTTTGCTGTGTACGGTGTGCGATCCTCCGCGGGGGGGAGGGGGTTCGGGTTTAATTCTTCACTGGCAGGGTCCGACTGCCCTTATAGATGGCTGACAATTTTTCCTGGGAGCATATATCTGCCTCTTTCCCTAAATTCTTAGAATGTAGAATATACTGCTGTCTTTGTATAACTGTCTCAGTGGCGTAGCCAGGATTTCCGGAAGGGGTTTGGTTTCGATCGTGACCAAAAAAATTTTTGACAAGCAACAAAAACCTCCTCTATTTTATTTTTAGGAGCTGACTAGCAAAAAAGGTCGTCACCTTCCTGACACCTTTACATTCTTTCTATTTCCTATAGCACTTAGAAATTTTTCAGGTTAGAAGCCAGTCAAGGGGAGTTTGACCCCCAAAATCGCGTCCGAAAATGAAAATGTATGGAAAGATTAATAAAATTTTTCGTCTGCAGCCAAGGGGATTTTAACCCTCAAACCCCTTGCTTACTCCACTGAACTGTCTACTTGTGAGTTAGCAGGAGGATAGGCAGATAAACGATGGACGTGGGAGTGAAAAAATGAGTGAGTGAGTCAGTCAGTCAGTCAATCTGCCTGTTGCTCCATTAGCTACGTTGCTACTATATATATATATATATATATATATATATATATATATATATATATATATATATATTTGTGTGAGTGTGTACGCATATGTTCCCGGGCGCCGAGGTGGGTGGAAGCCAAATAGGGTTTAAGGAAACAAAAGAAGCATCAATATAATATTTTCATAGGCCATCCGCGTTCACACAACTAACTTAACCACACGCAGTGACGCCCTTTTTTGCTTGTCAGGGTTTTCGTGAAGTTGAAGGGGATGTGCCAGCAGTATGTTTTGTACCCTCGGCGACGGAAACCCTAGCTCCGCCTCTGGTCGGTGTGGGATGGCGATAAGGCCAAACTCTTTGACTGGATTTTACCCTCCTCACAGGGTCCCAGGGTGGACTCGTGGTGCGCTGGACGTCTCGACTCTCGACCACTGACCAACTGGACGTGGACCAACTGGACGTGGTTGGCATCATGACGCCGCCAGGTCCTCGGTCTCACTTCTCTGATTTATGACCCGCTCTTATTGTTGGATTGATTCGTGTTTACTAATCAACTTATTTGAAGAACTGAGACTGACCCCAAGAATTCTAGGACCCGACCAGACAGACAGACAGAAAGACAGACAAACAGACAGACAGAGAGGGAAAGGGAGAGAGAGGGATGGAGGAAGGAATGAAGGAAGGAGGGAGCTAGAGAGAGGGATGTAGGAACTAGGGAGGGATTTAGGGAAGGAGGAAGGGAGAGAGAGGAGGGAGGGAGAGATAGATAGATAGGTAGGTAGAGAGAGAGAGATGGTGAGAGGGGGAGATGGGGTGAAATATGGCATGCGGGGGAGGGACGGGGCAGATGCGCGCATGCACCCGACACTCCTCCCTCCAGCACGCATTGTCATCTGGGAGATTTGGTCACCGGAAATGAGGGACGCTTCTGTCGCTAGAGGCGCCACGCGCGTCCGTCAGAGCGACGACGTTGGCATGGCAACCGACGAGACAAAACCAGAGATTATAGAGAGGGAGAGACAGAGGGAAAAGAGGGAGCAGGGAGGGAGGGATCTATGTCCAAAGGACCTTTAGATAAGCTTCCGGAAAAAAAGCGACGCGCCGCTGAATAGAAAAATAATAAATACATAATTTAATAAATAAATTTAATAAATAATTTAATAAATAATAATTTAATAAATAATAATTTAATAAATAAAATTAAATAGTTTCGCCGAATTATTTGTAATTTAAATTTTGAGAAATTTAAGCAGTGAACAAAGAGCAAAATACTGCATCCTGCGCTCTATTACCCCTTTACCCTATTACCCTTTTACCCTATTACCCTATTACCCCATTACCCCTGCAGAGGGTTGAAGATGACCCCTACCCCTCACTGCGCCGGTCGACGATTTTACATTGGACCGTACGATTGTTGCCACCGCAGTTTTTCTCACTTAAATCGCCCAATCACCCTTCACTCTTGCTCCAACGCTCCTACTTTAATCTCCCTCCACTTATCACCGAAAAACCCTATTGCCCATTTGGCGCCTTTCATGTTACCCTCCACCCGATTGTCTTTACCGCATCCTATAGGGAGAGACAAAACACAAAAGAAGCGGCAGGTTCAAAGGGTATGACCCCTCGACGGCCTGGCTTCTTTTTAATTGGATTATTCTTAACCCGATATCGATTCAATTACCCTGGGTATAACGGCAGCTCTTTCAACGCCCTCAGTTCACTCCTTCACCGGAATCGGGGGGGGGGGGAGGGACGAATTTGCCGGCGGGTCCTTTTATTTCAGAAAATGCCCCGCGTGTTTACCCAACCTCGACGATCGCCAGAGGGCCCGCATTGACACCCTTCTAATCCATGGAATCTTCTGTAAAGGGGTGAAATATGAAGATTAACTTTGAGGGGTAAAGATTTAAGACCCTGTACGTGGCCTGTACGAGAGAAGAGCCCAGGTAGAGGGAATTAAAAAAGAAAAGAGCCGCTCTGGGCTTCTGGCCTAGGTACTGCATGCATATCATTGCAATTGGGATAACAACACAGGCCTCTTATACAGTGGCGGCTCCACCGGGGGGGGGCAGAGGGGCCCGTGCCCCTATTGAGTGTCTGCGCCCCCCCAGTGGCCCTTCCAGTTGGGACCCTATACTTAATGCTACATACATTAAACAACAAATGGT
The DNA here is from genome assembly GCA_018105865.1 of Metaphire vulgaris. Lineage (NCBI taxonomy): Eukaryota > Metazoa > Annelida > Clitellata > Crassiclitellata > Megascolecidae > Metaphire > Metaphire vulgaris. Next base: position 14,712,043 of record CM030840.1, read on the forward strand.
TGGCCCCCATGATTAGAAGTTGCCACCCCAACGGCCCCCCACTTGCCAAATCCTAGAGCCGACACTGCTCTTATATGCCGCTATACATAAAGGCGGTCTATACCTGTGATATGTCTTGCCAATGTTTCGATTCAATGTATTCAGAAACTTACTTTAGAAGTGTGCCGCGGCAGAACGTTGGAAATGTAATTTTTTCTTCTTAGACCCATCGAATTTGAGCTAATAGCTAACGTAAATAAGTTGACGACCTTTTATATGCTTCTCTGAAGCTTTTTTTGCTTGTCGGCTGCAGTGTGCCGTTGACTGTATGTTTCTTGCATGGATAGTGTGCCGTGGCTGCGTGGAAAGAGCTTGGAAAGCACTGATGTTGTAAGCAGGGCCTGTTTTAAGAAAAATTTATCACTGCACTAAACTCAGAAAATTTGTGGACATCTGCGCAAAAACAAGCAAAAAAGGTCGTCCGTAAAATGTATCACTGCACAAAGCACAGAAAATTGCCTTTTACCACTGCACATTTTTGTTTTATCACTGCACATTTTGTAAGCAATACCAGACATACTTGGACTTAGTGGTTGCGATTAGCAGGGCGCGATTTGCGGGGGGGCAAGAGGGAATCTTCCCCTCCCACTGCCCAACTGCATCCCCCCTACTGCTACATCCCCCACCACTACATCCCCCCACTGCTACAGTTTCCAACAACTACATCGACCCCCCCAAGCTCGACATATTGCCCCCGCCACTGCTCCAGGTCACAAATCGCACCCTGGCGATTAGCATCTGGATGTGAAGGATTAGATCCCGAAATGGATCTTTTCATTCAATCATTATTTCTGTTCTATCGCTGTAACTCCTGTTCTGTTTGTTTTCTCACTGATCTATATCGGGATTAAATAGCTTGAAGATGGATCTGCGTTTCAACAAATTTTTAATCTCTCTTAATTTCAAAGGCTTAGATTCATGGGCGCCCGCACATTGGGGCATGCAAGAGGGTGCACTTGCCCCCTCCTGGAAAATAAAAATGCCAATATTTCCCATTGAAATTTGAAAACCTTGCTAAAATATTAACCGTGACCGTTGTGTTAAGGTGTGTTTCCAACTGTTTTGCCCCTCTTAGAAAAATTTATGTGGCATAGCCATGACCGTTATGTTTTGCCCCCTCTTGGGAAAAATTTCTGTGGACGCCCATGCTTAGATCTACAATAATATTACAGTATTTCGTTTTGGCAAAATTCTGGAGTAAATTCGTCTATTTTATCGCTTAAAATTATCTTATTTCCGTTATTCAGTTTCGCCAATGCACCATTACCATTAGCGTAAACTTGGATGAAAAAGTGGGGGGGACAACCCTGTACATTCCCCTAAGTCTTCCATGCAGTGTCTGTACTCCCCCTTGCTGCTCTCCTTTTAATATTTTAAATATCTTGCTTGTGCAGGGTTATTTCTAGGATTCTCAGTTGGGGCGGTGTCGGTATTTTCTGGGGTCACCTGCCGAAAAAAAATCTGACAAGCAAAAAGGTCATCCCTGGCTCAAATTGGGGTTTTGATGGGGTGTCGGTCTCAGATCATTGGGGTGTTAGGGGTGTTAGGGGTGCAAAAAATATCCTCGTGTTTGTGTCGTCCATAATGCACTTGTGATTTCTCCTCCTCCGTACATAAAATTCTTTACTTGTTCTACGTCCTATGCTATTTCCTTCCGCTGCTGCTCATTAATCACTCGCGTGGTTTTGACAGGCAGATTGGCCGTCTCTCTCTCTCTCTCTTTCTCTCTCTCTCTCTCTCTCTCTCTCTCTCTCTCTCTCTCTCTCTCTCTCTCTCTCTCTCTCTCTCTGCCGCCTTCAATCGAGATGATTGACGTCTCGTCAAGTGTCCCAATTGACGACGGTCATGGTCGAAATCGGACTAGACAGGAGAGTGGCTCTCTATTTACTAGGGTGACAAGTAATTTGATTGAAGCGCATTTGTGTGTCCTGTTACTCCTGTATACTTGCGTGTGTTGCTTCAACGGGAAACTTGAACAATGTTGTGCAGGCTACTTTTCAATTTAAAGCGTGTAGGCCTATACGTTTAAAACTTTAACTTTGCAGATATTACAAGCAAGCTTCGATCTATAGGGGGCGGGGGGTGGAGTGAGGACGGTATGATCCATCCAACTGATTGAGTCCAACGTTGGAAAATTTGGTTCGTGAAATCGCGACCATTAACGGTGTAAAAAAAAGGTAGGCCTACACTCCGTGGGCTCAGTGCCAGTACGGAGAACCGAAGGGTTAGCGCCTTCAGTTTCCAATAGCAACGGCTGAATGAGGGCGGAGTGCCAGCCTTTCCTTCGCCGCCTTTCCTTCCACCGAGTTAACGCCCGATGTACTCATTCACAGCTGAGCCGAGACTGGGGGCGCTTGGGACAGAAACAACCGAAAAGTTTCTGCCGCGGCCGGGAGTTGAACCACGGACCTCAAGATTGGCAGACCAGTGCGCTAACCGCTGCTCCACCGCGCACTGGTGTCGTTTCGGGAAAATCAAATCGTACAAAATCAACAAAATGTGTACAGGCCTAAAGGTAAAATGGAGGAAAGAAACTGAAATCTTCAGTGTACGAAGGGTTGGTCACGTGTCAGCGCTTGAGCACGTTTCCGGTTTTGCGTCCTCGTTTTGGTTTTGCACTCCGGCGACTCTCAGCAGAAGCCAGCAATTAATTTCGTCGGGTCTTGAGAACGATCATCGACAGATAAATGCAACGTTCGCTATATTTACACGCTGACTCACGCAGGCGGCGCCGTCAGCCAATCGCCGTGCTCCGTGCACAACGATGGGCGTGGCCAGCGACGCATCAATCAGTTTTGCCGACGGTCTCTGACGCGATTGGTCAGAACCGGACGTCAATCAATCTGCTGCCCGGTTGCATGCGTTCGTCTATCCGGTGCGATTTTTTCGTCGGCGGATATTTCATTTTGCATCGCGTGCAGCGATGATAGTTTGCGTCGTCCTAGTTTTTTGCCAGCGCTAGTTCGTAATTAAATGTTGTGCTATATAAGTCGTAAAATGGGCGGAGTCGAGGGCAGCTTTGGACGATGGTCTGGAACAAGCGTTGCTATCATTCGGATGAAAACGGTTGCATTGGGTTCTGTCGCCGGTTGCAACAATGCCTGTTGTTGTTGTTGTTGTTGTTGTTGTTGTTGTCGGTGACGTGTTGCTTCGTCGTCGTCTGACTAAGGATTAAACTCTTTCTCTTTCGCTGTTGGCAGGTAGGCTGCTGAGGCACAGAGGCCAATGGCGTAGGCGTATACAGCCAGTGTTTTATCCAGACTCCAGGCTTTAGGGGGGAGGGGAGAAATGACTTGGCTGGAGGGGAAGAGACATATATAGTTCAATGCAAATTTTGTCAGTGCGGAAAATTTTGGGGGCAATTTTGAGGTTTGTGGGATAATCTCTCCTCCCCCCAACAGGCCTGGATAAAACACTGCCAACGGTCATCACTTCAAATCTCAAAGTAGAGGGTCTATAAATTCAAGTGATTGTTGAATTTATGAACAACAGAGTTTAAGGGGAAAGTTTTCTAAAACCAGTCCAATTCAAGTCGATTCTCGCCGTGATTTTGAACCTTGATGAATAGCTTAACACTATATATATATATATATATATATATATATATATATATATATATATATATACATGTTTAAGGGCAGCTAATGTAAAACTATTCATGTGGACTGTAAACCGTAGGCCCCTATACACCCGACTAAACTTGTTAGCAGGTAGGCAATATTCGCTCGGTGGGTTCAGGATGCGAAAGACAAAATTAATATTCAGTTACAAATCCCGACCATTTCGGAATTCTGAAACGCTTACCAATCAAATCAATTCATTATCAACTCTAAGTTATAATACGTTAATACGTTTTCTCTTTTTCTCTTACAGATATTTTCTTGAACAAGTAAACTATTTCTAAGCAGTGGATATAGGGTACTCAATCGTAACCCTTCATAATTTTGGGGCTCGCGGCATTTAGTGTTCACTCGACACTCCATCTACCGACAGCAGTGGCGGCGCCAATAAATTTGAAATAGGGGCTACGCCATATGACCAACGATAACGACGCAACGCATGATGTTAATTATCTCGTAATACAGTGATACACTCCGAAGTTTCATCGTCTTCTGAGCAGGGGCGTAGCCAGGAATTTCATTTGCGGGGGTGGGTATACATTTGGGCCTATTATATATATATATATATATATATATATATATATATATATATATTATAGGCCTATATGTACATATATTATATAAAATATATTGTATATTAGGTATATATATATACCGATATACCCCTCACCCCGTCGCTACACCTCTGATTCTAATGCGTGGTAGGCCCTGTATCCCTTCCTTCAGGTTTTTAAAGCATTTCAGAATGCTGGCTATAGCGACCTCCTGCTCCATCGTCCAACGTTGTTACCACTCTGCTAATTTCCCGCTCCGTATATATATTACATATTAAATATGTTATCAACAGTTAGGCCTATCTATATGTATATATATGCATGTATTTATGTTATATCTACTGTATTATATATACTGATTTTGGGGGTATGTATACCGATATACCCCCTTCGCTGCGCCTCTGCTTCTGAGTCTTTTCGTTTGACTCTCAAAAATATTTTAATTTTCTCGACAAGTTTTGCTCTTATATTTTCGGTAATTTTTGCTGTGCGTAGGTCTATATAGCAACGTTCCCTCTAAGCGAGAGGTAGCAATGCGCGCTGCTATATAGCAGCATTGTGCAAGGGTCATTGTGCGTTGTGCAACATTTTTACAAATTAGGCCTATATATTAAACGTAGAAATGCGAAGGCGTTTTGTATAGCCCAGACTTTTATATATATATATATATATATATATAATAATCATGGATAATTCAAATATTCCTATTATTACCAGTCAAAATTAAATATGACGATCAATCAGCTACATACTTTTAATAATTTTAATATAATAGATGCCAGCACGGTAGCACCGTTAAAGTTGTCTTATATGGTGCCTATGTGACATCATTAGCCGTTTAGTATGCATGGGCGGTTCCTGGAGGCAGCAAATTTTTCCATATTAAAAGTTTGCTTGATTCCGAATCGCCGTGTGTCAAAAGCTACTCATATCAACAACTGGCAGTATTGATTGATATGGCCAAGAAAACATTGTCTATATGAGAATCTTCACATGCTCACCTTTACTTATTTGGCAATCATTCACTTCAAATCATTTTGTCGCATATCCTTTGACTCCGTGAGCAGACAATTTATCCAATTTCCATCTATCCCATGCTTTACCAGTCGAGAACTCGCCACTTGCTTTTGCCCAGCACCAAATTAACATATAACAACACCGCCGTCGGAAACTTTAACCGTCTTAATTCTTAAGTTCTTAGCCCGTAAAACATATGTTTGTAACTGAGTTTTCCATAGAAAATTATAATCAGTTAGTGTGGCCCTAGCTGAGCCCTGGGGTCTGATGTAGGGAGTCTAGTTGACTGATCAAAGCCTCCTTGGCTTCAAAGAGAGTACGTACCGCTAGAGTGGATACAATCAGAATGCTAGTTGTTGGGACATTTCACACACTGTATACGGTAAAGGGATAAAGGCACATCTCTGCAGATAATCTTATTCGAGCCACTTTGATTTTAACCTTTCTCGACCTTTGGTCGGGAGAAAGGTCGAGAAAGGTTCATCGCTTCATTCATCGCTTCTCGACCAAGGCGATGAATGCAATGAAGCATCTCTATTCAAGTTCCATTTTTGATCACGATTTACAGAAGTTTGAACTTTAACGGATTATGCCGCAGAGTTTCAAACTGCGTTATGCTAGGCTGATTATTTAGCTATTCTTCATCTGCTGCGCTGGGAAGAAAGTAGCTGCGCGGGGATGCTGGATCAGCTGAGCGCGCGCGCACGCGCGCAGCTTAGAGGGAACGTTGGTCTATAGCTGCAATTAAGTGCATTGCTAGAAGAATTGCAAAAATGGTCTCAATGACGTGAATTAGTCACTCAAAAATTGCAAAAGTTGCAAAAATTGCGAGGGTAAAGCTAAGTGAATCACTATACATGGGTTAGGTTGGGCTGGGTTGGGTTGGGTCAGACTTTTCCATATTAATGGTGGGTGAGTCAGAAAAAGTCGTGGTTCAAGATATTGTAATGTAGCCTATTACGAATTTACGGTGGGTTGGGTTGGATCAAGTAACCCATATTGCCGGCATCAGGGATATTTTACACCCTAACACTCCCCAACACCCAATTTGAGGTCAACACCCCAAATATTTGGTAATGTGACAAGGGCATGCATAAAAATGCATACTAATTAGCTCCGGACAACACCACCCGAACTTGAGTCGACACCCCACAAATTCACAATCCTAGAAATAACCCTGGCTGGCATGGGTTGGGTTGGGAGTGGAGATTTGATGGGTTGGGTTGGATTGAGTTCTAAAAAAATGGAGCCATGGATATCTCTGCTCCCACTACACGTAAGACTTATTATATTAACCACAGTAACAAAAAAATAATGATGGCAAACGCACTATATAATCACAACAGTAGTAGAGGTGGTGGTGGTGGTGGTGGTGGTGAGTAGTAGTAGTAGTAGTAGTAGTAGTGGTTTTAGTAGTGGTAGTGGTGGTAGTGGTGGTAGTAGTGGTGGTAGTGGTGGGTGGTGGTGGTGGTAGTAGTGGTGGTAGTGTGGTGGTGGTGGTAGTGGTAGTGGTAGTAGTAGTAGTAGTAGTGGTGGTGGTGGGTGTAGTAGTGGTGTGGTAGTAGTGGTGTAGTAGTAGTGGGTGTAGTAGTAGTAGTAGTAGTAGTAGTAGTAGTATAGTAGTAGTGTAGTGTAGTAGTAGTAGTAGTAGTAGTAGTGGTAGTAGTAGTAGTAGTAGTAGTAGTAGTAGTGTTGTAGTAGTAGTAGTAGTAGTAGTAGTAGTAGTAGTATTTGTTGTTGTAATTATAATGATTTATGGTGTATATATATATTTTTTTAAATTTATATTATTATAGCCAATAAAAGAAACTTTTGTTTTAAAGCATTAATACGTCTTCGCTGTGCAAATGCTCCATCGTGGACATCTATTTTATTTATTTTGAAATGTTTTGAAATGTTTTTGCACCATTGTCATATATAGGCTACTGTATACTTCGCATCCAACCTGCTCTCTCTCTATATATATATATATATATATATATATATATATATATATATATATATATATATAATGTGGCATTTAAGTGTAGTTGGCTTGGAATCGTGCTTCGCTGTATTTTTCCACTCAAAATCACTTTTAAATCTTTTAATTCTACTTACACTATTTATTAAATCTATTCAAACCTTCTAAGCAGTGGTTCTCAGACCCCTTTGTCTCATGGACCACTTTTGAGTGTCAAAAATTTTTCGCGGACCATCTGAGAAATATGAAACCAGTGTCTGCCGAAAAAGCTCGACAAGCAAAAAAACGTTATAGCTTATCAAAAAAGGAAAAAGCTCGACAAGCAAAAAAACGTTAACGCATATATATCAATAAAGGCTGACAAGCAAAAAAAGTTATCCGTAGTTTTTTGTTTTTTCACAATATGCCGCGGACCACTAGACGCCCTCTCGCGGACCACTTTTGGTCCGCGGACCTCGAATTGAGAACCGCTGTTCTAATGGCGCTGTTAAAGCTAATGAAGCAGATTTTAGGACGTTGATGGCGTAAATTCTTTTTGGTCTTTAGCATGATCAAAGAAATTTGTTAAATATAAGCCTACATTATCAAACTTGCGTTTGAGATTATAGGCATATATATATATATATATATATATATATATATATATATATATATATATATATATATATATATGCCTAAAATAGACACTTGTCAAAGCATCCTTGACTTTAAAGACCTTTTCACGGCGCTATAAAAATCGTATTGGTTTTATAGGTCTATATATATATATATATATGTGTGTGTGTGTGCGTGGCGGGTGTGGGTGTGTGTGTCCTCCACCGACATGCTTTTAAAATTGGTGATGAAAAATGAAGCGCAATTAGCATTGATGAACTTTTTCTATAGTCATCATAAAAACTCTCGTCGTGAATAAAATTAAGGTCACGGTTTCTGGCGCCCCAGTGGCGTAGCCAGGAGGGATTTGGGGGTTAACCCCATTGGCTGCCGAAACAGCATTTTTAATGAGTTCCTATACATGTATTATTTTGGGACGCGATTTTTTTGAAGGGGGGGTGAACCCTCCTTGGCTATAGAATGTAACGGTGTAAGAGGTGAGACCTTTTTTGTTTTCTTTGCTTGTCAGCACCTGGAAGGGGAACATGTAAGAAGGGAAGATGCGGATTACTTCCTTTTTTGCTTGTCAAGATTTTTTAAAAAGTTGGTCACGGTCAAAACCAAAAGCGCCCCTTCCGGAAATCCTGGCTACGCCACTAACGGGTTTCAATGTTATGAGATCCTCTTCCAATGGGGATAATTTACTTACTTATTAGTGTTGATTATTCGCTAGGCGGTGTCTTGGCAGTGCGCGTAATGCGCTTCCGGTTTAAGATTTTTCTAATAGAACTGTACTTGATTAAATAAAATATTAAAATCTATTACAATCTTGTCTTCATTTACAACGTTACGCGGCGAGCCCTCTATACGCAGAGCCAACGCGTGACTTTCGGGGGGCCTGTAATTTTTACGAGCGCAACGTTTTTGAAATGTCTTGACGAGCAAAAAAAGGTCATCCGTATATATTTTTGCCTCTTCAAATGGCCTGACGAGCAAAAAAACAAAACAAATACTACTTAATAATAAGAAAAATGAAAACTCGTAAATATCCGAGGCCGGCGGGGCCCCCTGCGGCCGGCTGGGCCCCCTGCGGCCGCAGGCTTTGCAGGCCCCGCGCGCCGGCTCTGCCTCTACCAGTATACACATGTCGACTCTATAGTTACGTGACTGGATTTCAAAAGAACAGCGAATTTTATCGACCAAATCCTCTGCACATGAAATGCATGGATAACTTTCGGTCGGGTGAAAAATAACATTGGAATGATTGAGTGCATGGTATAGAATCTACACACAGCGCCTTACTATATACGAAACTATCTATAAAGTGTCAAAGCTCAAAAACAGGCCTATTTAACTGCATGAAAAATATTGTGTGTGCTTGATTAAGAATGGCATATAGGCTTTAAAGTCCGCATCAGTTTACAGTATATAATATTTTTCATTCGTGCCATTCGTATTACCGTTGAATGAGCCACTCACACGTAGAAGAAGCCAATATAGATCACGGATCATATAATGAATCATGCCATCATATATATGCCACGCGTGACGTGTGATGAATTTTCTACCGCCAGGTGCCGCCACTTTCGACCGCCAGCCGCAGACCAGCGATCGACGATGAATTCTCCTCGGTCGTCTTCTGCCTCGTCCACTCCTCCCACCCTCTCCGCCGCCGCCGCCGTCTTCGTCGACCCTTCCTCCGTCTCGGCGCTCCACGGGTCGGTGCCGCCGCTGCACCTCTGCCGTCGGTCACACCTCGTGCGCCCCTCGCACCTTGCGCCGCCGCCGCCGCCGCCGCCCGTCGGGGACGGGCAGCTGCGAGACCCCCGTCAACACCATGCTGGCGACGACGACGGGCTTTGGCGGCGGTGTCTTCGTCGGCAGCTGCTTCGGGGCTCAGTGGTCGCACCGCCGACCGACCGGTCGACATTCTACGCGCCGCCGGTGAGAATTGCGAAAAGGATTGAGGTGGGGGGGGGGGGAGGCTTGGGGGCGTAGGGGAGAAAATGCACGAAGGAACGTTTTTGCTCAATAACTCAATATCCGAACTTTTGACATTTGCGACATCTTCGTTTTAAAAAATTTTTCTTCTTGGACTTCTTATTTGTCTATTTTTCTCTTTCCCTCCGTTTCAATCTGTTTCATAATATCCATAAAATTATTAGAATTCAGCGTCTATCTATCTATCTATCTATCTATCTATCTATCTCTATCTATCTATCTATCTATCTATCTATCTATCTATCTATCTATCTATCTATCTATCTATCTATCTATCTATCTATCTATCTATCTATCTATCTATCTATCTATCTATCTATCTATCTATCTATCTATCTATCTATCTATCTATCTATCTATCTATCTATCTATCTATCTATCTATCTATCTATCTATCTATCTATCTATCTATCTATCTATCTATCTATCTATCTATCTATCTATCTATCTATCTATCTATCTATCTATCTATCTATCTATCTATCTATCTATCTATCTATCTATCTATCTATCTATCTATCTATCTATCTATCTATCTATCTATCTATCTATCTATCTATCTATCTATCTATCTATCTATCTATCTATCTATCTATCTATCTATCTATCTATCTATCTATCTATCTATCTATCTATCTATCTATCTATCTATCTATCTATCTATCTATCTATCTATCTATCTATCTATCTATCTATCTATCTATCTATCTATCTATCTATCTATCTATCTATCTATCTATCTATCTATCTATCTATCTATCTATCTATATAAGCGTTTTAAATATTCTATATGGATACCATTCTTTATTCACTTTTAAACTTATATAGCGCATAAATTGACGCGTGACATCATAGAGCGATGCTCAATTGTTAGTTAGTGATTAATAACTTTGGTAAGACTTACATATTTCTATTCTAAAGTTTCAGTTTTGATCTTCATTCTTTTTTGTTGTTTCCTCGATTTTGGCGCCCCGTACATCACAGAATAACAATACTCGATAAAACAACTTTTGGTCGGCCAGCCAAATGGATGAGCGCGGGATTTACCCCCCCCCCCATCGCCCCTTGGCTACGCCACTGCAGACATATAGACAGATACAGGGTGCATGGCGAGAGTAGAGTAAGAATTGTAGATGTTGTTGTTGTTGTTGTTGTTGTTCTAGTACGTCGATGGCGCCTCCTTTGACGGTTGGCATCACTCATTTGCAGCCGCAGCTGCTGCAGCCGTCGGCATCGGTGGCATGTCCGGTGGATGGGCGACCTTTGACACCCGGCCCATCGCAGCTGTCGCAGCCGGCTACGCCTGTGGCCCGGCGGGGTAAAGATGCTCTCTCTCTCTCTCTCTCTCTCTCTCTCTCTCTCTCTCTCTCTCTCTCTCTCTCTCTCTCAGTTTCTTATCTCGGCCGTTCATCTCCTTTGCCCGATCGACTGTCATCGGATTAGTTTAAGAGCGAATAATTATAGCGGAAAGATACGAGAGCTGGTTGGACGCGAGAGTCATATTAATAAGAGATCGGAGACAATAATACTGAAGATAGATAAAGAAGGCGGTTTAAAGACGCGGTTGGATTAGATACTCATTAGAATGTTGCCGCTGTAGAAGATGCAGTTAATCTTCTGCTGAAGCTAATCGAGATGGTTAATGCTTGCTGCTGCTGCTGTTTGTTGTTTCTTTTTCTTTCTCTTCTTGTTCTTCTTAATTGTTTTCCTTGTTATTGTTTGTTATTGTTGTCATTCTTCTGCTTTCTGTTCTCCTTGTTCTTCTTGTTCTTGTTCTTGTTCTTGTTCTTCTTCTTCTTCTTCTTCTTCTTCTTCTTCTTCTTCTACTACTACTTCTTCTTCTTCTTCTTCTCCTCCTTGTTCTTGTTCTTCTTGCTCCTGTTCTATAGTTCTTCTAGTTGCTGTTCATCAACGTCATCGTCATCTTCATCATCGTCGTCATCATCATCATCATCATCATCGTCGTCGTCGTCGTCATCATCATCATCATCGTGATCATCATGATCCGCCATCCGTGATCTTCATCAATTAATATTTCCCCTAAGACGTAACTCAAGCCCCAAATTATGCGATGAGCTTTTATTGCTCATACTCGAGTGGCCGTCGAGAGGGGGCAGGGGGCAAATGCACAGGGGCCCCGAGGTCTGGAGGGGGTCCGGCCGATGATGAATATGTATAATTAACAATAATACCAATAAGAACACCAAAAATGGTCACGATGCTAAGTTGTATAGAGGGGCCCGGCGGGAAAGAGGGGGGGGGGGGGCCCGGGACCTGTGGACACACTAGAAAGAACAGCGTGAAAAGAGCAACAAGCAAAAAAGGTCGTCAGTAAATTTTAAGACTTGCTAGGGGTGCTCCCGGCCCGCCGGTCATTCTGCACAGGGCGGGCCCGGAATTTCTCTCGGCGGGACTGACTGTTCGACACTGTGGCGACGAGAGATGTTGAGATTCAGACCCTCATTTCAAAATTCCTGGATCCGCCATTGTTAGTCCACTGACCATAGGCATTAATACGAATTCTATATCTATTGTGTATGAAGGCGCCTGAGTTTGCTTCATTGTCCTATAATAGGCCCACGCCTCTCTATTTAGTCTATCGTTTTCCACAAAATACGATGTAGACAAGTTGTAAAACACTCAGGAAATTATCTCTTTTACTCATGTGTACAGCTAGGGTGGCGCAAAAAAACCGGACTAGTCACATTTAGGTTTGCATTTAATATAGTCCGGTTTTTTGCGCCACCCTGCAGATGTATGCTTTTAAACCGCGGTCCTGCAGTTTAGATCGATTGCTTGCCTGTTTAATTCCATGCATGACGCACAGAGACATGTCACGTGACTGCCGCAATTTTGTTCCCTGTATATATATTATATTATATATTATATATATTATATATATATTATGTATAATTATATATATATACTGTATATATATATATATATATATATATATATATATATATATAGTTACGACGTGAGACGGAAGAACGCCACCAGGGAGTCGACGAGCACCCTGAAGGCGTGGCTGTTCGACCACATCAAGAACCCCTACCCGACGAAGGGCGAGAAGATCATGCTGGCCATCATCACGAAGATGACCCTGACGCAGGTGTCCACGTGGTTCGCCAACGCCAGACGGCGACTGAAGAAGGAGAACAAGATGCAGTGGCCGACGAGACAGCGTCCGAGCGACGACGACGACGACGGCGACGGCGACGGGAACAGTCTCAGCGACGACAACGATGACGTCATAGGTCGCGCTAAGAGTGACGTCATCACCGCAGACGGCGAAGAAGCGCACGCCGCCGCCGCCGCCGCCGCTGGACCGAGTCCTCCCGCAAGATCAGATGACGACGACGACGACGACGATGATGACGTCATCGTAGATACGGGTGAGTTGACGTATACAGTAAATGGCGTCGATCGAGAATGAGGCGAGGTGGGGGGGGGGAGAAATGTTCCCTCTAAGCTGTGCGCGTGCGCACAGAGGTCGCAAGGCAAGCGCAGAAACAAAAAAAAATGAAGCGCATACAATTTTTGAACCTTGTTTCCTTTGCTTTCATATCATACACGCGTACTTAACTGTACAGAAGTTGACTTTCCATGTACAATTTTGCACACAAGTAATTTCATGCGCACGCATACTACAAAAAATTAGAGGGAACATTGGCCCTGGGGGGTTAATATTAAACAGTCGAACATATAGGCTACACGCGCAATTGCGCATAGTCATATAGATACGACTTAGGCCTAACCTTAGTCGAAATTCATTATTATTATTATGAAGTATGAGTCATTTGCCGGTACTCAAAGTAATGCTAACGCACAAATTTCATGAATTTCCACAAGCATTATTTGTCATTATTTCATTATTATCCAGAACAATCTCTATGGTCACTGATCTATGCCCACCAGCAAGAAATCTGCTTCTGCCATTGGCGTCTATTAATAGACGACAATGGTTTCTATGGTTTCTGCCCACCAGTGGGCGGAGCAACCGGACCTTGTTGGTAAACACTGGATACCCTTATTACAAGTAATAGTTGTTATGCGCTTTTAGCTCATTACGGCGCTATAGAAAATTGTCTGACAACAACAAAAACAATAATAATAATAATAATAATAATAATAATAATAATAATAATAATAATAAGTATTTTTATTTTTTCTATAGACTGCGAAGGAAACGAAGACCGATTCAGTCCAGCCAATCCACCGCCCAATCTTCATAACAGACCTACGAGGGCATCCGAATTTCCGGGTGTCGAACCCCCTCTTTTATCCCGGTCGGGGCTGAACTCCCTTTCACCGGAGGAGCGCCATCGAGTAACCACGAGCTGCGCGTCGCCCGCAGTCAACGCTCCCCTTGCGGGGGCACATCCCCTATTATCGCCAGCGGAATGCGCACGTGTCATGCGTCACGTTCCTTCGGCTTTCGACCGTCACCGTGACCTTCCATCGTCCCTACGTAACGACGGCAACGATGGTCAAGGTCTGGTCAAGGTCAAGCCGAGGATATGGTCTCTCGTCGACACGGCCACTTCCGGTCACGAACTTCATCGGCGGCCGGAAGTCGTCAGTAGTCGCTCGTCGAAGGTGGCACTTCCGGTCGACCGAATCAGAGGTTGGGAGGGCGTCGGAGAGAGAGCGTTCCAGTCGTGGATGTCCACCGCTTTCCATCATCCCGTCGATCCTCTCCGCCATCCCTCATCCGCCTTTCCACACAGTCTCTACGCCGCTCGACCTGAAAAATGCACCGGAAGTAGTAGTCACGTGTGCGCCTTGACATCGCCGCGGCGCGGACCGCCGCACCGTTGGTCGCCCTTGGCCGTGACCTTTGGGGCTCTAAACGGACGACTTGACCTTCGAGAACTAGAACTGGACCCCAAAAGACACCCGAATGCCGCCGCTGACCAATCAGTAGGCGTATAACGGCTGATCAATGATTATTCATTTTCTGTCTCATAAATATTCATTTACTCTGTTTGTATGTGTGTGTGTGTGTGTGTCCATCGTCGACCAATCAGTAGACGTATAACGGCTGATTAATGATTATTCATTTTCTGTCTAATTAATATTCATTTAATTTCGCAAGTCTCTGGCGTTTAGCGATCAACTATCAGATTATTTTGTAAATAACTATTATCTATACTTGCATGTAAATATGTCTCAAGTGCGCAAAGAAGCACCGCGTATTCTGTGTTTTACTTACAGGCATTGTTGGTAGATTGTCCAAAAGCGCGACGAATGAGTGCACTGGTGGTTCCGAGAATTCTTGGTGTGTGTGGGGGTGGGGGGGTGCAATGAATTTATAGGAAATTGTTGGTGGGGGAAGAAATGAAATCTCGGAAAAGGTTGACAAGCAAAAGAAGGTCATTAACAGTGCATTTCCCGACAAATGTATATAAAATTTCCTGGAAAAGGCTGACAAGCAACAAAATCTACTCAAGTAACTCAACTCTATTTTGTATACGGATATCCAGCGTCAAACGCTGATGAATAACAAGCAAAATAGCCCGGTCGGGGGGATGCATCCCCAGTCATCCCCAATGTGGAACCGCCCCTGAATGAGTGCCGTATATATAAGATACAACTGGTATCCTCTTCTCTGCAGTGTTAGGTCTATGCCATAGGTCTAACCATGCACACAAACAGCGGCGATATGAACTGTGGCAATTGTCTGACGTACATATTCGCCAGAGGTCTCTTACTGTACTTCTAGAGGTTTCGCGTTCCTTAATCCAGAATACATGTCGAGGCATGAAACGTTCCGTGTCCCGAATTAATTAAATCGACTGCTGTACATCTGTTCCGTCGTTGTCCTCGCCAAACGTCGTCGTCAAACACGAGAGACCGTGTCGCCGTTTTTTTCTCGTCCGTCGACAGGAAGTGTGCGTCTCTGTCGAGTCGCCATCTAGTGGCGAGTGGTGCTGAAGAATGCCGCGCCGAATTACGCAATAATATTAAGCCGGCGTTCTGTAAGTCGATGGCGCCGGCGGAAGCCAGGATAACGACGAAACCGTCATTCGAACCGGATATGAAATTTTGCAGAGGCGGATGGTTGGTCCGTCCGTTCGTCCGTTCCATCCATCCATCCATCCATCCATCCATCCATCCATCCATCCATCCATCCATCCATCCATCCATCCATCCATCCATCCATCCATCCATCCATCCATCCATCCATCCATCCATCCAGTGTTTAATCTAGACTCCTGGGCTCCGGTGGGAGGGGAGAACTGACAAAGCCGGGGGAATTTGAAATTTCCGGGGGGAATTCTGCTAGGAGCTGCTGTTAGTCCATGTAATATGCCAAAATTTCCGGGGGCGGGGGGATTTGAAATTTCAGGGGGGAAGGGCAATTTCACCCCCGAAAACGGCCCCGATTAAACACTGCACCTATCCATCCATCCATCCATCCACCCATCCAATCCAAACCATTCATCCATCCATCCATTCAGTTAACCGCGCTTTCCAGTTGGATATGTGTTTTTTATGGTATGACGATTGTCGGTTCAAAAATTCCCTGAGGGTTTAGAATTTTAGACGACAAGTTTGGATGCTTGCTGTGGAAGAATTACCTTCCTCGATTAGATGTCTTTGGTGGATCGTCACTATACCGGAACACCATCTCGTGTCTCGGTAGAACTGTAAACAGCTTAAAACGCTGTCTGTCTCGCGTTCGAAGAGTTCTATGGTCTCGTGCCAACAACAATTAAATCGGACCAAAACTGTCCGAAGGAACCGCCGTCCGGACGGGCAAGACACACACACACGCACACACTCTCTCTCTCTCTTTCTGTCCAGCGATCCATCAATTATATAGCGCCACTGATCAGACAAAACCCGGGATTCTGCTGCGACCACGTGACGTGCCAATATTCTGTATACGGCGTCTCTGCATGTTGTTGCATTGGGCATCGAATGGGTGGCGGAGGCCATCCGACGGGCGGCGGGTTGGATGGCAGCGGGGTCCAATCTGGTCTTTGGCGGTACAAATTACCCCGTGTCGTGTTATACTGGCGATTAATGGAACGCGGGTCTTAAGAAGTGCAGTGGCGTCGTCAGGAATTTTGGATTGGGGCAAAGGGGCTGGCGTGTCAAATTCCTTACCCGAACCCCACACACCCTCCACAAAAACTTTCTCATCGGATTTGCGCGAATCTAATAGGTGGTCTGGGGGCAGGTTGGGGAGGACAGTTGTCCCATTTGCCTCCCCGTGGCGACGCTAATGGCGACTTTACCTAATCACCTTCAAACTCGCTTGACAGAAATAAGGACAATCATTAGTCATTAAATCTACTTTTGCTGTTTTTGTGACTTTCAGTGGCGTCGCCAGGAATTTTGGGTTGGAGGGGAGGGGGCTGGCGTGTCAAATTCCTTACCCCAACCCCACACACTCTCCACAAAAACTTTCTCACCGGATTTGCGCGCTATTCTCGTTAGTGGTCTGGGGCAGGTTGAGGGACAGTTGCCCCATATGCCCCCGTGGCGACGCTAATGCTTAAGTGATATTAGTCCCGACATGCAACGAGGTCGCTTCCGTTTTGAGTGCGGGGGCTGGACGACGCCAAACACTCGAAGCAGTCGAGAAATTTCATATAAAATGTCGAAGAAGAGGAAGAAAGTCGCCATCAAAGGAAACGATTACCCGACAAATTAAGGGTGTCTCTTTTCGTGTTGGTTCTGTGAATGTCCTTCGGGCGAAAGATATGGCTTTCAACTGGTTGTCCGATAGATTGGGGAAGAAAATTCCGGCCGTCATCATCGAACGGAAACTGGACGAGGCGTATCGCTCCGTCCAGCCACGACCCAATCCTCCACAGACAGGTACCTCTTCCATCGACCCACCACAGCAAGGTACTACTACTACTACTACTTCTTCTTCTTCTTCTTCTAATTATATCACGCCTTCAAATCCGACTAAGAAACGGAAGGTTGTAGTGTCGCCGGTGCTAGAGACGTCGAACCGTTTCGACGCTCTGACGCCGGCAGTGGTCGACGACGACGACGACGACGACAACGACGACGACGATGACACGGAAGCGGTAAGACAAATAGAACATATGTCGGCCCATACTACTAAGGCAAATACCATCAAACGAATAAATAGGCACAGCGGGCAAGCTAAGAACTTTTGGAAGATTAAACTGCTTCCAGAAACAAGAACACTCGTCGTTAGCGACAGCAACATGAAGCTGATGAAGGAGGAGGAAGTCCCGGATGACTGGCAGCTGGAGGTATTCTCCGGGGCAAAGATCGACCACGTCTCCAAGCTGTTGGAAGAACTGGGAACCGACGCTCCAACCAACATCGTCACCTGCGTGGGAATCAACCATCGATCCCACCAGGACTCTTCCATCAGCAAATACGTACGCGGCCTTCGAACAGCTACGGGCCGCTCTCCTGCGATGGTCTACACGATGGGAGTGTCGATCTCTCCACACCTGCCAGCGACGGAACAGCAAGCGCTCCGGACCGTCAACGAACGACTTCTCGCCGACCACGGGGAACGCTACATCGTTCCAATCCTTCCACAAGACGTCAAAACTGGACCAGACGGCATCCACTATACAGAAGAAACTACAAAAAGGTTTGGACTAGAATTGTATCGGTCATCAATCAAAAAAAAACTAATAGGGCATCATCCGACTCACGGAACATCATCAGGTGTACTATTATTACCTAACACTGCAATCAACAATAACATTCTTAATCTTTCCGGTCAGGTACTGACAGAAACCGAAACCGAAACCTTAAAACTTGGTCTTTCCTTCGTGCCCTCTATCTCTCGAGTCCCGGCCCAGTCAATACACGCCTCGCTAGACCGCCTGACCAGATCCCTGATGCTTCGGGACTTTTTCAAAGACAGAGACGGACCGATAGACTCCACAAAACGCCTGTTTACATATCCAAGCACCTGGACACCCAGCGAATATCTCCTCTCAAAAGACACCGTAAAACTAATAAAAACTCTTAGGAAAAAACACAGAACGGACCGTCAGACAATATGAATTGAAAAATAACTGTTATTACTTGAAAAACGTAAAATCTAACATCTCGGGGCAGGGCAGAAAGGCTATTACGAATTTAAGAAATAACGATAAAATTATCATAAAACCGGCAGATAAAGGCGGTATGATTTGCATCATGAATAAGTTGGACTACAATAGAGAGGCCTATAGACAGCTAACTAACAATAAATACTACAAGCCTATCACACATTTACGGAAAACTGAAGTCCTGGGAGAATTAAATTCTGTTATTGACCAATTGTTGGCTAAGAAATATATACATACGAAACAGCATGCCTACCTGAGCGCTGACATGGACGATAGAAACCGACAATTCTATTTACTACCGAAAGTACACAAACCGAGAGATCGGTGGCCTACCGGTGCAGTACCGGAAGGCAGACCGATAGTATCCGATTGCGCCACAGAATCGCGACGCGCCAGCGAATATATTGACCATTTCCTAAAACCTCTGGCTTGCAAACATCCTTCTTATCTTAAGGACACTTATGATTTTCTGGATAAAATTAGAAATCAAATAATCGATAAGAAATTTCTACTGGTCACGGGTGACGTCACTGCTTTATACACAAACATGAACATCGATCGTACTATAAAAGTCGTGGAGGAAACTTTTAAATCGAATCCAGATCCAAAAAGACCGGACTGTGAAATTGTGAAATTACTGAAATTAATAATGAAAAATAATGATTTTACGTTCAACAATAATGTCTTTCTACAAATTTTTGGCATGGCTATGGGCAGGAGCTTCGCTCCTAATCTGGCCAATCTGTACCTAATAGAATTCGACGATAAAGCCATGAACGGTTACCCAATAAAACCACTTTTATTCTTTAGATTCCTAGACGACGTCTTTTTCATCTGGCCCGGTAGCGTAGAGGAATTAAAAGATTTTGAAACATATCTTAACGGACTTATTCCAGACATTAAGATTACGCTAAATCACAGCGAACTCGAAGTGAACTTTCTGGACACGACAATCTTTAAACACACCACGACCGCCAATGATGACATCACCACGACGTTACAAAGTAAGGTATATTTCAAAGAGACAGACACACACGAACTACTACATGCAAAATCCTTTCATCCGCGACACACAATTCCAGGAATCTTAAAGTCACAGATACTGCGCTTCAAACGGTTATCTTCTTTTAAATCGGACTTTGACTCGGCCTGTAAAACCTTATTCCACGTATTAAAACAGAGGGGCTACAACAGACGCTTATTACGCAAGATGAAGCACGACATTTGGCATGATTACCCGCAAATCCTAGACAACGACACAGGACAACTACTACAACAACGACAACTGCTGCCGATCGTAATCCCCTATTCACCTCTATCAACACACCTGATCAGAGAATGGAAACGCGCTATTAGCACGCATCCCACTTTCGTTAATTACAGAGTCATAGCCGCATACACCAGACATAAGAACCTAGGCCAATTATTAACTGCCTCTGGAAATAATAGACCCCCTGAAAATACTAGTACTACTAATACAAACACACTGGGATCCAGAAAATGCCAATCAAAAGATTGTAAAACCTGTCCGTATCTTACACCTTCTACAACATTTGCCAGCTCATACACGCGCCGTTCGTACAAGATAAACTCTACTCTAGACTGTAAGAGCTCAAATATAATCTATTTAATTACTTGTAAAAAATGTAAATTCCAATATGTGGGCGAGACAGCTCTCCCACTCAATACCAGACTGATCAACCACAGGTCCACTATCAGAACAAACAGAGATGCGACTCTCGCAAACCACTTTACCCAGAAAGACCATTCTGTCAATGATCTATCCATAATACCAATTGAGCAATTACAAAACGAAAACGATGAACGCAAAAACAAACAGAAACGCCTAACTAGAGAGACATACTGGATTAAGGAACTAATGACCTATACACCATACGGAATCAATTCAATTAATGACTACAGACGCCGTTGAAAAAAGACAAGATGGAAGATTGTGCCCGTGCACAAGTTCTCAGGACTTTTTCATTCACTCATTATTCATTCGCTCATTCATTCATTACATCCATCCATCTATCAATCAATCCATCTATCTATCTATTCTATATATTTTTTATATATTCTAAATATTGGATACTGTAATGCATAAGTAAGATATTCATTACTCTCAGCAAAACCCATAACCTAACACTAACCTAGGATACTGTAATGCAAAAGGTAAGTAAGATACTCATTACTCTCATCAAAACCCATGACCTAACCCTAACCCTAGGATACTGGATTGCAAAGCGTAAGTAAGATACTCATTACTCTCATCAAAACCCATAACCTAACACTAACCCTAGGATACTGTAATGCAAAAGGTAAGTAAGATACTCATTACTCTCATCAAAACCCATGACCTAACCTAACCCTAGGATACTGTAATGCAAAAGGTAAGTAAGATACTCATTACTCTCATCAAAACCCATGACCTAACCCTAACCCTAGGATACTGTAATGCAAAAAGGTAAGTAAGATACTCATTACTCTCATCAAAACCCATGACCTAACCTAACCCTAGGATACTGTCATGCAAAACGTAAGTATGTTAATCATCCACTCATCCATCCATCCACCCATCCATCCATCCATCGATCCATCCAAGCATCCATCCATCCATCCATCTATCCATCCATCCATCCATCCATCCATATATCTATTAGCCTGTGCCTTTCTCTCCATTGATCTATTTGCTCAAGGAACACCAACGTCTGTCATGCTATCGAGAATCACTTATGGTGAAATCGAGGCAAAATGTAAATATTATTTTACTATGTATTTAAAGCTTGATATTGCATAGATTTAATGCTGTTTGTTATTTTTGCTTTGTTCACGTGATATCGGGAGATGCATGGGAAGTTGCAAAGGACCTCTTTCAAGCCTTTGATGAAACTTAACCAGAATCCAAAGGCAGCGACATCCAACAGCAATTAAAGACTCATCACCTATCCGGACGATTTAAATTCATGCGGGGGGATCGAATAATAAGAATCTGAACTAAATTTGAAGAACTCTAACCAACCGACGCCTTTGATCGGGGCGCCGGGCATAGGCTGCGTGACTGTAAATAGAAATATCGAATTCTGTGAGCATATCGTCAGTGGCGGCTCTAGGATTTGGCGAATGGGGGGGCCGTTAGGGTGACAACTTCTGATCATGGGGGCCAACCATTTGTTGCTTAATGTATGTAGAATGGGGTATATAGGGTTCCAAATGGGGGCCACTGGGGGCCGGGCGCTCAATAGGAGGGGGCACGGGCCCCTGCCCCCGGTTGAGCCGCCACTACATATCGTTATTCTATAATGCATATTAAGTACTCGGCCGTTGCTTAAATAAGAATCGGCCGTTGCAGTGAGGGAATTTGAACTTTGTTTGTAATCCGATATACGAAAGAATCTGTCATTACTGTAAATAGAAATAGAACCTTGCCTGTATACAGCAATCCTATACATGAAAGAATCTGGGACTCTGCCTAATAAAACATTGTTTGCTTAAATCATGTGAAACTAGAGAACTATATAAGACCGTTTAAAACTAATATCTTACATTATCCTGAAGAAGCCGACTGAGGCGAAACGTCGATAGATAAGTGCTATTTTCTTTTTGTATATAATAAATAATTTTCAAAACTACTTGTATTTTTGTGCTTTTCATAGCATAATTTAGATCACTAAAAATCTAGTTTCAGTTTCATACTTAGATTATTCATATTAATACAATGCATCGTGGGGCAGTTTCGTATAGACGCAGCAACAACAGCAATTTCTATGGGCGGGGTAGAAGCCAAAACAGACAAACATACAATCAAACACCCCCGTCATGTCCAGGCAAACTACACATACAAGGACGCGGTATCTAACAACACTAACAGCGTTGTAGATACTACAAGCGATAAATTGGACCGTCTCCTGAAAGCGTTCGATTCGCTGGAGGGGCGATTAACGAAGATGGAGGGCCTCCAACACACGATGACGTCACGGAGCGGACCGACCAACGGAAATCACCAACGAGACCGGTCCAGGCCAAAACAACAACAACAACAACAGCAACAACAGCAACCGAAGGAGCGATCGAACAACCCGGATTTCGCGGAGATGACGAAGAACCTCTACAAAGTGGTCCAACTCAACCACCAGATGGGCCATTGGGAAAACGATCTGCCACTGAGCCTCCAGCGCCAGTTCAACAATCTGATCAACATGATCAGACCGGCGGATCCCACTACAGAGAGTACAGGAAGCCATCTCGTCTGCCCTTCGGAAAGCTGGAGAGGAGGTAAGAACAACTATATTCAATCATCTCAGAGAACGACAACTACATCATTTGCATTGCCTCAGAAAATGCAATCCGGAGGATGGAGACCGGGCGAAAGATATGGCTTTCAACTGGTTGTCCGATAGATTGGGGAAGAAAATTCCGGCCGTCATCATCGAACGGAAACTGGACGAGGCGTATCGCTCCGTCCAGCCGCGACCCAATCCTCCACAGACAGGTACCTCTTCCATCGATCCACCACAGCAAGGTACTACTACTACTTCTTCTTCTTCTTCTTCTTCTAATTATATCACGCCTTCAAATCCGACTAAGAAACGGAAGGTTGTAGTGTCGCCGGTGCTAGAGACGTCGAACCGTTTCGACGCTCTGACGCCGGCAGTGGTCGACGACGACGACGACGACGACAACGACGACGACGATGACACGGAAGCGGTAAGACAAATAGAACATATGTCGGCCCATACTACTAAGGCAAATACCATCAAACGAATAAATAGGCACAGCGGGCAAGCTAAGAACTTTTGGAAGATTAAACTGCTTCCAGAAACAAGAACACTCGTCGTCAGCGACAGCAACATGAAGCTGATGAGGAGGAGGAAGTCCCGGATGACTGGCAGCTGGAGGTATTCTCCGGGGCAAAGATCGACCACGTCTCCAAGCTGTTGGAAGAACTGGGAACCGACGCTCCAACCAACATCGTCACCTGCGTGGGAATCAACCATCGATCCCACCAGGACTCTTCCATCAGCAAATACGTACGCGGCCTTCGAACAGCTACGGGCCGCTCTCCTGCGATGGTCTACACGATGGGAGTGTCGATCTCTCCACACCTACCAGCGACGGAACAGCAAGCGCTCCGGACCGTCAACGAACGACTTCTCGCAGACCACGGGAACGCTACATCGTTCCAATCCTTCCACAAGACGTCAAAACTGGACCAGACGGCATCCACTATACAGAAGAAACTACAAAAAGGTTTGGACTAGAATTGTATCGGTCATCAATCAAAAAAACTAATAGTGCATCATCCGACTCACGGAACATCATCAGGTGTACTATTATTACCTAACACTGCAATCAAAAATAACATTCTTAATCTTTCCGGTCAGGTACTGACAGAAACCGAAACCGAAACCTTAAAACTTGGTCTTTCCTTCGTGCCCTCTATCTCTCGAGTCTCGGCCCAGTCAATACACGCCTCGCTAGATCGCCTGACCAGATCCCTGATGCTTCGGGACTTTTTCAAAGACAGAGACGGACCGATAGACTCCACAAAACGCCTGTTTACATATCCCAGCACCTGGACACCCAGCGAATATCTCCTCTCAAAAGACACCGTAAAACTAATAAAAACTCTTAGGGAAAACACAGAACGGACCGTCAGACAATATGAATTGAAAAATAACTGTTATTACTTGAAAAACGTAAAATATAACATCTCGGGGCAGGGCAGAAAGGCTATTACGAATTTAAGAAATAACGATAAAATTATCATAAAACCGGCAGATAAAGGCGGTATGATTTGCATTATGAATAAGTTGGACTACAATAGAGAGGCCTATAGACAGCTAACTAACAATAAATACTACAAGCCTATCACACATTTACGGAAAACTGAAGTCCTGGGAGAATTAAATTCTGTTATTGACCAATTGTTGGCTAAGAAATATATACATACGAAACAGCATGCCTACCTGAGCGCTGACATGGACGATAGAAACCGACAATTCTATTTACTACCGAAAGTACACAAACCGAGAGATCGGTGGCCTACCGGTGCAGTACCGGAAGGCAGACCGATAGTATCCGATTGCGCCACAGAATCGCGACGCGCCAGCGAATATATTGACCATTTCCTAAAACCTCTGGCTTGCAAACATCCTTCTTATCTTAAGGACACTTATGATTTTCTGGATAAAATTAGAAATCAAATAATCGATAAGAAATTTCTACTGGTCACGGGTGACGTCACTGCTTTATACACAAACATGAACATCGATCGTACTATAAAAGTCGTGGAGGAAACTTTTAAATCGAATCCAGATCCAAAAAGACCGGACTGTGAAATTGTGAAATTACTGAAATTAATAATGAAAAATAATGATTTTACGTTCAACAATAATGTCTTTCTACAAATTTTTGGCATGGCTATGGGCAGGAGCTTCGCTCTAATCTGGCCAATCTGTACCTAATAGAATTCGACGATAAAGCCATGAACGGTTACCCAATAAAACCACTTTTATTCTTTAGATTCCTAGACGACGTCTTTTTCATCTGGCCCGGTAGTGTAGAGGAATTAAAAGATTTTGAAACATATCTTAACGGACTTATTCCAGACATTAAGATTACGCTAAATCACAGCGAACTCGAAGTGAACTTTCTGGACGACAATCTTTAAACACACCACGACCGCCAATGATGACATCACCACGACGTTACAAAGTAAGGTATATTTCAAAGAGACAGACACACACGAACTACTACATGCAAAATCCTTTCATCCGCGACACACAATTCCAGGAATCTTAAAGTCACAGATACTGCGCTTCAAACGATTATCTTCTTTTAAATCGGACTTTGACTCGGCCTGTAAAATCTTATTCCACGTATTAAAACAGAGGGGCTACAACAGACGCTTATTACGCAAGATGAAGCACGACATTTGGCATGATTACCCGCAAATCGTAGACAACGACACAGGACAACTACTACAACAACAACGACAACTGCTGCCGATCGTAATCCCTATTCACCTCTATCAACACACCTGATCAGAGAATGGAAACGCGCTATTAGCACGCATCCCACTTTCGTTAATTACAGAGTCATAGCCGCATACACCAGACATAAGAACCTAGGCCAATTATTAACTGCCTCTGGAAATAATAGACCCCCTGAAAATACTAGTACTACTAATACAAACACACTGGGATCCAGAAAATGCCAATCAAAAGATTGTAAAACCTGTCCGTATCTTACACCTTCTACAACATTTGCCAGCTCATACACGCGCCGTTCGTACAAGATAAACTCTACTCTAGACTGTAAGAGCTCAAATATAATCTATTTAATTACTTGTAAAAAATGTAAATTCCAATATGTGGGCGAGACAGCTCTCCCACTCAATACCAGACTGATCAACCACAGGTCCACTATCAGAACAAACAGAGATGCGACTCTCGCAAACCACTTTACCCAGAAAGACCATTCTGTCAATGATCTATCCATAATACCAATTGAGCAATTACAAAACGAAAACGATGAACGCAAAAACAAACAGAAACGCCTAACTAGAGAGACATACTGGATTAAGGAACTGATGACCTATACACCATACGGAATCAATTCAATTAATGACTACAGACGCCGTTGAAAAAGACAAGATGGAAGATTGTGCCCGTGCACAAGTTCTCAGGACTTTTTCATTCACTCATTATTCATTCGCTCATTCATTCATTACATCCATCCATCCATCTATCAATCAATCCATCTATCTATCTATTCTATATATTTTTAATATATTCTAAATATTGGATACTGTAATGCATAAGTAAGATATTCATTACTCTCAGCAAAACCCATAACCTAACACTAACCCTAGGATACTGTAATGCAAAAGGTAAGTAAGATACTCATTACTCTCATCAAAACCCATGACCTAACCTAACCTAGGATACTGGATTGCAAAGCGTAAGTAAGATACTCATTACTCTCATCAAAACCCATGACCTAACCCTAACCCTAGGATACTGTAATGCAAAAGGTAAGTAAGATACTCATTACTCTCATCAAAACCCATGACCTAACCCTAACCCTAGGATACTGTAATGCAAAAGGTAAGTAAGATACTCATTACTCTCATCAAAACCCATGACCTAACCTAACCCTAGGATACTGTCATGCAAAAAACGTAAGTATGTTAATCATCCACTCATCCATCCATCCACCCATCCATCCATCCATCGATCCATCCAAGCATCCATCCATCCGTACCATCTATCCATCCATCCATCCATCCATCCATATATCTATTAGCCTGTGCCTTTCTCTCCATTGATCTATTTGCTCAAGGAACACCAACGTCTGTCATGCTATCGAGAATCACTTATGGTGAAATCGAGGCAAAATGTAAATATTATTTTACTATGTATTTAAAGCTTGATATTGCATAGATTTAATGCTGTTTGTTATTTTTGCTTTGTTCACGTGATATCGGGAGATGCATGGGAAGTTGCAAAGGACCTCTTTCAAGCCTTTGATGAAACTTAACCAGAATCCAAAGGCAGCGACATCCAACAGCAATTAAAGACTCATCACCTATCCGGACGATTTAAATTCATGCGGGGATCGAATAATAAGAATCTGAACTAAATTTGAAGAACTCTAACCAACCGACGCCTTTGATCGGGGCGCCGGGCATAGGCTGCGTGACTGTAAATAGAAATATCGAATTCTGTGAGCATATCGTCAGTGGCGGCTCTAGGATTTGGCGAATGGGGGGGCCGTTAGGGTGACAACTTCTGATCATGGGGGGCCAACCATTTGTTGCTTAATGTATGTAGAATGGGGTATAGGGTTCCAAATGGGGGGCCACTGGGGGGCCGGGCGCTCAATAGGAGGGGGCACGGGCCCCTTGCCCCCCCGGTTGAGCCGCCACTACATATCGTTATTCTATAATGCATATTAAGTACTCGGCCGTTGCTTAAATAAGAATCGGCCGTTGCAGTGAGGGAATTTGAACTTTGTTTGTAATCCGATATACGAAAGAATCTGTCATTACTGTAAATAGAAATAGAACCTTGCCTGTATACAGCAATCCTATACATGAAAGAATCTGGGACTCTGCCTAATAAAACATTGTTTGCTTAAATCATGTGAAACTAGAGAACTATATAAGACCGTTTAAAACTAATATCTTACATTATCCTGAAGAAGCCGACTGAGGCGAAACGTCGATAGATAAGTGCTATTTTCTTTTTGTATATAATAAATAATTTTCAAAACTACTTGTATTTTTGTGCTTTTCATAGCATAATTTAGATCACTAAAAATCTAGTTTCAGTTTCATACTTAGATTATTCATATTAATACAATGCATCGTGGGGCAGTTTCGTATAGACGCAGCAACAACAGCAATTTCTATGGGCGGGGTAGAAGCCAAAACAGACAAACATACAATCAAACACCCCGTCATGTCCAGGCAAACTACACATACAAGGACGCGGTATCTAACAACACTAACAGCGTTGTAGATACTACAAGCGATAAATTGGACCGTCTCCTGAAAGCGTTCGATTCGCTGGAGGGCGATTAACGAAGATGGAGGGCCTCCAACACACGATGACGTCACGGAGCGGACCGACCAACGGAAATCACCAACGAGACCGGTCCAGGCCAAAACAACAACAACAACAACAGCAACAACAGCAACCGAAGGAGCGATCGAACAACCCGGATTTCGCGGAGATGACGAAGAACCTCTACAAAGTGGTCCAACTCAACCACCAGATGGGCCATTGGGAAAACGATCTGCCACTGAGCCTCCAGCGCCAGTTCAACAATCTGATCAACATGATCAGACCGGCGGATCCACTACAGAGGTACAGGAAGCCATCTCGTCTGCCCTTCGGAAAGCTGGAGAGGAGGTAAGAACAACTATATTCAATCATCTCAGAGAACGACAACTACATCATTTGCATTGCCTCAGAAGATGCAATCCGGAGGATGGAGACCGGGCGAAAGATATGGCTTTCAACTGGTTGTCCGATAGATTGGGGAAGAAAATTCCGGCCGTCATCATCGAACGGAAACTGGACGAGGCGTATCGCTCCGTCCAGCCACGACCCAATCCTCCACAGACAGGTACCTCTTCCATCGACCCACCACAGCAAGGTACTACTACTACTACTTCTTCTTCTTCTTCTTCTTCTAATTATATCACGCCTTCAAATCCGACTAAGAAACGGAAGGTTGTAGTGTCGCCGGTGCTAGAGACGTCGAACCGTTTCGACGCTCTGACGCCGGCAGTGGTCGACGACGACGACGACGACGACAACGACGACGACGATGACACGGAAGCGGTAAGACAAATAGAACATATGTCGGCCCATACTACTAAGGCAAATACCATCAAACGAATAAATAGGCACAGCGGGCAAGCTAAGAACTTTTGGAAGATTAAACTGCTTCCAGAAACAAGAACACTCGTCGTCAGCGACAGCAACATGAAGCTGATGAAGGAGGAGGAAGTCCCGGATGACTGGCAGCTGGAGGTATTCTCCGGGGCAAAGATCGACCACGTCTCCAAGCTGTTGGAAGAACTGGGAACCGACGCTCCAACCAACATCGTCACCTGCGTGGGAATCAACCATCGATCCCACCAGGACTCTTCCATCAGCAAATACGTACGCGGCCTTCGAACAGCTACGGGCCGCTCTCCTGCGATGGTCTACACGATGGGAGTGTCGATCTCTCCACACCTGCCAGCGACGGAACAGCAAGCGCTCCGGACCGTCAACGAACGACTTCTCGCAGACCACGGGGAACGCTACATCGTTCCAATCCTTCCACATGACGTCAAAACTGGACCAGACGGCATCCACTATACAGAAGAAACTACAAAAAGGTTTGGACTAGAATTGTATCGGTCATCAATCAAAAAAAACTAATAGTGCATCATCCGACTCACGGAACATCATCAGGTGTACTATTATTACCTAACACTGCAATCAAAAATAACATTCTTAATCTTTCCGGTCAGGTACTGACAGAAACCGAAACCGAAACCTTAAAACTTGGTCTTTCCTTCGTGCCCTCTATCTCTCGAGTCTCGGCCCAGTCAATACACGCCTCGCTAGATCGCCTGACCAGATCCCTGATGCTTCGGGACTTTTTCAAAGACAGAGACGGACCGATAGACTCCACAAAACGCCTGTTTACATATCCCAGCACCTGGACACCCAGCGAATATCTCCTCTCAAAAGACACCGTAAAACTAATAAAAACTCTTAGGGAAAACACAGAACGGACCGTCAGACAATATGAATTGAAAAATAACTGTTATTACTTGAAAAACGTAAAATCTAACATCTCGGGGCAGGGCAGAAAGGCTATTACGAATTTAAGAAATAACGATAAAATTATCATAAAACCGGCAGATAAAGGCGGTATGATTTGCATTATGAATAAGTTGGACTACAATAGAGAGGCCTATAGACAGCTAACTAACAATAAATACTACAAGCCTATCACACATTTACGGAAAACTGAAGTCCTGGGAGAATTAAATTCTGTTATTGACCAATTGTTGGCTAAGAAATATATACATACGAAACAGCATGCCTACCTGAGCGCTGACATGGACGATAGAAACCGACAATTCTATTTACTACCGAAAGTACACAAACCGAGAGATCGGTGGCCTACCGGTGCAGTACCGGAAGGCAGACCGATAGTATCCGATTGCGCCACAGAATCGCGACGCGCCAGCGAATATATTGACCATTTCCTAAAACCTCTGGCTTGCAAACATCCTTCTTATCTTAAGGACACTTATGATTTTCTGGATAAAATTAGAAATCAAATAATCGATAAGAAATTTCTACTGGTCACGGGTGACGTCACTGCTTTATACACAAACATGAACATCGATCGTACTATAAAAGTCGTGGAGGAAACTTTTAAATCGAATCCAGATCCAAAAAGACCGGACTGTGAAATTGTGAAATTACTGAAATTAATAATGAAAAATAATGATTTTACGTTCAACAATAATGTCTTTCTACAAATTTTTGGCATGGCTATGGGCAGGAGCTTCGCTCCTAATCTGGCCAATCTGTACCTAATAGAATTCGACGATAAAGCCATGAACGGTTACCCAATAAAACCACTTTTATTCTTTAGATTCCTAGACGACGTCTTTTTCATCTGGCCCGGTAGCGTAGAGGAATTAAAAGATTTTGAAACATATCTTAACGGACTTATTCCAGACATTAAGATTACGCTAAATCACAGCGAACTCGAAGTGAACTTTCTGGACACGACAATCTTTAAACACACCACGACCGCCAATGATGACATCACCACGACGTTACAAAGTAAGGTATATTTCAAAGAGACAGACACACACGAACTACTACATGCAAAATCCTTTCATCCGCGACACACAATTCCAGGAATCTTAAAGTCACAGATACTGCGCTTCAAACGATTATCTTCTTTTAAATCGGACTTTGACTCGGCCTGTAAAATCTTATTCCACGTATTAAAACAGAGGGGCTACAACAGACGCTTATTACGCAAGATGAAGCACGACATTTGGCATGATTACCCGCAAATCGTAGACAACGACACAGGACAACTACTACAACAACAACGACAACTGCTGCCGATCGTAATCCCCTATTCACCTCTATCAACACACCTGATCAGAGAATGGAAACGCGCTATTATAGCACGCATCCCACTTTCGTTAATTACAGAGTCATAGCCGCATACACCAGACATAAGAACCTAGGCCAATTATTAACTGCCTCTGGAAATAATAGACCCCCTGAAAATACTAGTACTACTAATACAAACACACTGGGATCCAGAAAATGCCAATCAAAAGATTGTAAAACCTGTCCGTATCTTACACCTTCTACAACATTTGCCAGCTCATACACGCGCCGTTCGTACAAGATAAACTCTACTCTAGACTGTAAGAGCTCAAATATAATCTATTTAATTACTTGTAAAAATGTAAATTCAATATGTGGGCGAGACAGCTCTCCCACTCAATACCAGACTGATCAACCACAGGTCCACTATCAGAACAAACAGAGATGCGACTCTCGCAAACCACTTTACCCAGAAAGACCATTCTGTCAATGATCTATCCATAATACCAATTGAGCAATTACAAAACGAAAACGATGAACGCAAAAACAAACAGAAACGCCTAACTAGAGAGAGACATACTGGATTAAGGAACTGATGACCTATACACCATACGGAATCAATTCAATTAATGACTACAGACGCCGTTGAAAAAAGACAAGATGGAAGATTGTGCCCGTGCACAAGTTCTCAGGACTTTTTCATTCACTCATTATTCATTCGCTCATTCATTCATTACATCCATCCATCCATCTATCAATCAATCCATCTATCTATCTATTCTATATATTTTTTAATATATTCTAAATATTGGATACTGTAATGCATAAGTAAGATATTCATTACTCTCAGCAAAACCCATAACCTAACACTAACCCTAGGATACTGTAATGCAAAAGGTAAGTAAGATACTCATTACTCTCATCAAAACCCATGACCTAACCTAACCTAGGATACTGGATTGCAAAAGCGTAAGTAAGATACTCATTACTCTCATCAAAACCCATAACCTAACACTAACCCTAGGATACTGTAATGCAAAAGGTAAGTAAGATACTCATTACTCTCATCAAAACCCATGACCTAACCCTAACCCTAGGATACTGTAATGCAAAAGGTAAGTAAGATACTCATTACTCTCATCAAAACCCATGACCTAACCCTAACCCTAGGATA
Source organism: Metaphire vulgaris (assembly GCA_018105865.1). Classification (NCBI taxonomy): domain Eukaryota; kingdom Metazoa; phylum Annelida; class Clitellata; order Crassiclitellata; family Megascolecidae; genus Metaphire; species Metaphire vulgaris. Next base: position 14,744,726 of record CM030840.1, read on the forward strand.
CTGTCATGCAAAACGTAAGTATGTTAATCATCCACTCATCCATCCATCCACCCATCCATCCATCCATCGATCCATCCAAGCATCCATCCATCCGTACCATCTATCCATCCATCCATCCATCCATCCATATATCTATTAGCCTGTGCCTTTCTCTCCATTGATCTATTTGCTCAAGGAACACCAACGTCTGTCATGCTATCGAGAATCACTTATGGTGAAATCGAGGCAAAATGTAAATATTATTTTACTATGTATTTAAAGCTTGATATTGCATAGATTTAATGCTGTTTGTTATTTTGCTTTGTTCACGTGATATCGGGGAGATGCATGGGAAGTTGCAAAGGACCTCTTTCAAGCCTTTGATGAAACTTAACCAGAATCCAAAGGCAGCGACATCCAACAGCAATTAAAGACTCATCACCTATCCGGACGATTTAAATTCATGCGGGGATCGAATAATAAGAATCTGAACTAAATTTGAAGAACTCTAACCAACCGACGCCTTTGATCGGGGCGCCGGGCATAGGCTGCGTGACTGTAAATAGAAATATCGAATTCTGTGAGCATATCGTCAGTGGCGGCTCTAGGATTTGGCGAATGGGGGGGCCGTTAGGGTGACAACTTCTGATCATGGGGCCAAACCATTTGTTGCTTAATGTATGTAGAATGGGGTATAGGGTTCCAAATGGGGGCCCACTGGGGCCGGGCGCTCAATAGGAGGGGCACGGGCCTTGCCCCCGGTTGAGCCGCCACTACATATCGTTATTCTATAATGCATATTAAGTACTCGGCCGTTGCTTAAATAAGAATCGGCCGTTGCAGTGAGGGAATTTGAACTTTGTTTGTAATCCGATATACGAAAGAATCTGTCATTACTGTAAATAGAAATAGAACCTTGCCTGTATACAGCAATCCTATACATGAAAGAATCTGGGACTCTGCCTAATAAAACATTGTTTGCTTAAATCATGTGAAACTAGAGAACTATATAAGACCGTTTAAAACTAATATCTTACATTATCCTGAAGAAGCCGACTGAGGCGAAACGTCGATAGATAAGTGCTATTTTCTTTTTGTATATAATAAATAATTTTCAAAACTACTTGTATTTTTGTGCTTTTCATAGCATAATTTAGATCACTAAAAATCTAGTTTCAGTTTCATACTTAGATTATTCATATTAATACAATGCATCGTGGGGCAGTTTCGTATAGACGCAGCAACAACAGCAATTTCTATGGGCGGGGTAGAAGCCAAAACAGACAAACATACAATCAAACACCCCGTCATGTCCAGGCAAACTACACATACAAGGACGCGGTATCTAACAACACTAACAGCGTTGTAGATACTACAAGCGATAAATTGGACCGTCTCCTGAAAGCGTTCGATTCGCTGGAGGGGCGATTAACGAAGATGGAGGGCCTCCAACACACGATGACGTCACGGAGCGGACCGACCAACGGAAATCACCAACGAGACCGGTCCAGGCCAAAACAACAACAACAACAACAGCAACAACAGCAACCGAAGGAGCGATCGAACAACCCGGATTTCGCGGAGATGACGAAGAACCTCTACAAAGTGGTCCAACTCAACCACCAGATGGGCCATTGGGAAAACGATCTGCCACTGAGCCTCCAGCGCCAGTTCAACAATCTGATCAACATGATCAGACCGGCGGATCCACTACAGAGGTACAGGAAGCCATCTCGTCTGCCCTTCGGAAAGCTGGAGAGGAGGTAAGAACAACTATATTCAATCATCTCAGAGAACGACAACTACATCATTTGCATTGCCTCAGAAGATGCAATCCGGAGGATGGAGACCGGGCGAAAGATATGGCTTTCAACTGGTTGTCCGATAGATTGGGGAAGAAAATTCCGGCCGTCATCATCGAACGGAAACTGGACGAGGCGTATCGCTCCGTCCAGCCACGACCCAATCCTCCACAGACAGGTACCTCTTCCATCGACCCACCACAGCAAGGTACTACTACTACTACTACTTCTTCTTCTTCTTCTTCTTCTAATTATATCACGCCTTCAAATCCGACTAAGAAACGGAAGGTTGTAGTGTCGCCGGTGCTAGAGACGTCGAACCGTTTCGACGCTCTGACGCCGGCAGTGGTCGACGACGACGACGACGACGACAACGACGACGACGATGACACGGAAGCGGTAAGACAAATAGAACATATGTCGGCCCATACTACTAAGGCAAATACCATCAAACGAATAAATAGGCACAGCGGGCAAGCTAAGAACTTTTGGAAGATTAAACTGCTTCCAGAAACAAGAACACTCGTCGTCAGCGACAGCAACATGAAGCTGATGAAGGAGGAGGAAGTCCCGGATGACTGGCAGCTGGAGGTATTCTCCGGGGCAAAGATCGACCACGTCTCCAAGCTGTTGGAAGAACTGGGAACCGACGCTCCAACCAACATCGTCACCTGCGTGGGAATCAACCATCGATCCCACCAGGACTCTTCCATCAGCAAATACGTACGCGGCCTTCGAACAGCTACGGGCCGCTCTCCTGCGATGGTCTACACGATGGGAGTGTCGATCTCTCCACACCTGCCAGCGACGGAACAGCAAGCGCTCCGGACCGTCAACGAACGACTTCTCGCAGACCACGGGGAACGCTACATCGTTCCAATCCTTCCACATGACGTCAAAACTGGACCAGACGGCATCCACTATACAGAAGAAACTACAAAAAGGTTTGGACTAGAATTGTATCGGTCATCAATCAAAAAAACTAATAGTGCATCATCCGACTCACGGAACATCATCAGGTGTACTATTATTACCTAACACTGCAATCAAAAATAACATTCTTAATCTTTCCGGTCAGGTACTGACAGAAACCGAAACCGAAACCTTAAAACTTGGTCTTTCCTTCGTGCCCTCTATCTCTCGAGTCTCGGCCCAGTCAATACACGCCTCGCTAGATCGCCTGACCAGATCCTGATGCTTCGGGACTTTTTCAAAGACAGAGACGGACCGATAGACTCCACAAAACGCCTGTTTACATATCCCAGCACCTGGACACCCAGCGAATATCTCCTCTCAAAAGACACCGTAAAACTAATAAAAACTCTTAGGAAAACACAGAACGGACCGTCAGACAATATGAATTGAAAAATAACTGTTATTACTTGAAAAACGTAAAATATAACATCTCGGGGCAGGGCAGAAAGGCTATTACGAATTTAAGAAATAACGATAAAATTATCATAAAACCGGCAGATAAAGGCGGTATGATTTGCATTATGAATAAGTTGGACTACAATAGAGAGGCCTATAGACAGCTAACTAACAATAAATACTACAAGCCTATCACACATTTACGGAAAACTGAAGTCCTGGGAGAATTAAATTCTGTTATTGACCAATTGTTGGCTAAGAAATATATACATACGAAACAGCATGCCTACCTGAGCGCTGACATGGACGATAGAAACCGACAATTCTATTTACTACCGAAAGTACACAAACCGAGAGATCGGTGGCCTACCGGTGCAGTACCGGAAGGCAGACCGATAGTATCCGATTGCGCCACAGAATCGCGACGCGCCAGCGAATATATTGACCATTTCCTAAAACCTCTGGCTTGCAAACATCCTTCTTATCTTAAGGACACTTATGATTTTCTGGATAAAATTAGAAATCAAATAATCGATAAGAAATTTCTACTGGTCACGGGTGACGTCACTGCTTTATACACAAACATGAACATCGATCGTACTATAAAAGTCGTGGAGAAACTTTTAAATCGAATCCAGATCCAAAAAGACCGGACTGTGAAATTGTGAAATTACTGAAATTAATAATGAAAAATAATGATTTTACGTTCAACAATAATGTCTTTCTACAAATTTTTGGCATGGCTATGGGCAGGAGCTTCGCTCCTAATCTGGCCAATCTGTACCTAATAGAATTCGACGATAAAGCCATGAACGGTTACCCAATAAAACCACTTTTATTCTTTAGATTCCTAGACGACGTCTTTTTCATCTGGCCCGGTAGTGTAGAGGAATTAAAAGATTTTGAAACATATCTTAACGGACTTATTCCAGACATTAAGATTACGCTAAATCACAGCGAACTCGAAGTGAACTTTCTGGACACGACAATCTTTAAACACACCACGACCGCCAATGATGACATCACCACGACGTTACAAAGTAAGGTATATTTCAAAGAGACAGACACACACGAACTACTACATGCAAAATCCTTTCATCCGCGACACACAATTCCAGGAATCTTAAAGTCACAGATACTGCGCTTCAAACGATTATCTTCTTTTAAATCGGACTTTGACTCGGCCTGTAAAATCTTATTCCACGTATTAAAACAGAGGGGCTACAACAGACGCTTATTACGCAAGATGAAGCACGACATTTGGCATGATTACCCGCAAATCGTAGACAACGACACAGGACAACTACTACAACAACAACGACAACTGCTGCCGATCGTAATCCCTATTCACCTCTATCAACACACCTGATCAGAGAATGGAAACGCGCTATTAGCACGCATCCCACTTTCGTTAATTACAGAGTCATAGCCGCATACACCAGACATAAGAACCTAGGCCAATTATTAACTGCCTCTGGAAATAATAGACCCCCTGAAAATACTAGTACTACTAATACAAACACACTGGGATCCAGAAAATGCCAATCAAAAGATTGTAAAACCTGTCCGTATCTTACACCTTCTACAACATTTGCCAGCTCATACACGCGCCGTTCGTACAAGATAAACTCTACTCTAGACTGTAAGAGCTCAAATATAATCTATTTAATTACTTGTAAAAAATGTAAATTCCAATATGTGGGCGAGACAGCTCTCCCACTCAATACCAGACTGATCAACCACAGGTCCACTATCAGAACAAACAGAGATGCGACTCTCGCAAACCACTTTACCCAGAAAGACCATTCTGTCAATGATCTATCCATAATACCAATTGAGCAATTACAAAACGAAAACGATGAACGCAAAACAAACAGAAACGCCTAACTAGAGAGACATACTGGATTAAGGAACTGATGACCTATACACCATACGGAATCAATTCAATTAATGACTACAGACGCCGTTGAAAAAAGACAAGATGGAAGATTGTGCCCGTGCACAAGTTCTCAGGACTTTTTCATTCACTCATTATTCATTCGCTCATTCATTCATTACATCCATCCATCCATCTATCAATCAATCCATCTATCTATCTATTCTATATATTTTTAATATATTCTAAATATTGGATACTGTAATGCATAAGTAAGATATTCATTACTCTCAGCAAAACCCATAACCTAACACTAACCCTAGGATACTGTAATGCAAAAGGTAAGTAAGATACTCATTACTCTCATCAAAACCCATGACCTAACCCTAACCCTAGGATACTGGATTGCAAAGCGTAAGTAAGATACTCATTACTCTCATCAAAACCCATAACCTAACACTAACCCTAGGATACTGTAATGCAAAAGGTAAGTAAGATACTCATTACTCTCATCAAAACCCATGACCTAACCCTAACCCTAGGATACTGTAATGCAAAAAGGTAAGTAAGATACTCATTACTCTCATCAAAACCCATGACCTAACCCCTACCCCTAGGATACTGTCATGCAAAACGTAAGTATGTTAATCATCCACTCATCCATCCATCCACCCATCCATCCATCCATCGATCCATCCAAGCATCCATCCATCCGTACCATCTATCCATCCATCCATCCATCCATCCATATATCTATTAGCCTGTGCCTTTCTCTCCATTGATCTATTTGCTCAAGGAACACCAACGTCTGTCATGCTATCGAGAATCACTTATGGTGAAATCGAGGCAAAATGTAAATATTATTTTACTATGTATTTAAAGCTTGATATTGCATAGATTTAATGCTGTTTGTTATTTTTGCTTTGTTCACGTGATATCGGGAGATGCATGGGAAGTTGCAAAGGACCTCTTTCAAGCCTTTGATGAAACTTAACCAGAATCCAAAGGCAGCGACATCCAACAGCAATTAAAGACTCATCACCTATCCGGACGATTTAAATTCATGCGGGGGGATCGAATAATAAGAATCTGAACTAAATTTGAAGAACTCTAACCAACCGACGCCTTTGATCGGGGCGCCGGGCATAGGCTGCGTGACTGTAAATAGAAATATCGAATTCTGTGAGCATATCGTCAGTGGCGGCTCTAGGATTTGGCGAATGGGGGGGCCGTTAGGGTGACAACTTCTGATCATGGGGGCCAACCATTTGTTGCTTAATGTATGTAGAATGGGGTATAGGGTTCCAAATGGGGGGCCACTGGGGGGCCGGGCGCTCAATAGGAGGGGGCACGGGCCCCTTGCCCCCCCGGTTGAGCCGCCACTACATATCGTTATTCTATAATGCATATTAAGTACTCGGCCGTTGCTTAAATAAGAATCGGCCGTTGCAGTGAGGGAATTTGAACTTTGTTTGTAATCCGATATACGAAAGAATCTGTCATTACTGTAAATAGAAATAGAACCTTGCCTGTATACAGCAATCCTATACATGAAAGAATCTGGGACTCTGCCTAATAAAACATTGTTTGCTTAAATCATGTGAAACTAGAGAACTATATAAGACCGTTTAAAACTAATATCTTACATTATCCTGAAGAAGCCGACTGAGGCGAAACGTCGATAGATAAGTGCTATTTTCTTTTTGTATATAATAAATAATTTTCAAAACTACTTGTATTTTTGTGCTTTTCATAGCATAATTTAGATCACTAAAAATCTAGTTTCAGTTTCATACTTAGATTATTCATATTAATACAATGCATCGTGGGGCAGTTTCGTATAGACGCAGCAACAACAGCAATTTCTATGGGCGGGGTAGAAGCCAAAACAGACAAACATACAATCAAACACCCCGTCATGTCCAGGCAAACTACACATACAAGGACGCGGTATCTAACAACACTAACAGCGTTGTAGATACTACAAGCGATAAATTGGACCGTCTCCTGAAAGCGTTCGATTCGCTGGAGGGGCGATTAACGAAGATGGAGGGCCTCCAACACACGATGACGTCACGGAGCGGACCGACCAACGGAAATCACCAACGAGACCGGTCCAGGCCAAAACAACAACAACAACAACAGCAACAACAGCAACCGAAGGAGCGATCGAACAACCCGGATTTCGCGGAGATGACGAAGAACCTCTACAAAGTGGTCCAACTCAACCACCAGATGGGCCATTGGGAAAACGATCTGCCACTGAGCCTCCAGCGCCAGTTCAACAATCTGATCAACATGATCAGACCGGCGGATCCCACTACAGAGGTACAGGAAGCCATCTCGTCTGCCCTTCGGAAAGCTGGAGAGGAGGTAAGAACAACTATATTCAATCATCTCAGAGAACGACAACTACATCATTTGCATTGCCTCAGAAGATGCAATCCGGAGGATGGAGACCGGGCGAAAGATATGGCTTTCAACTGGTTGTCCGATAGATTGGGGAAGAAAATTCCGGCCGTCATCATCGAACGGAAACTGGACGAGGCGTATCGCTCCGTCCAGCCACGACCCAATCCTCCACAGACAGGTACCTCTTCCATCGACCCACCACAGCAAGGTACTACTACTACTACTACTTCTTCTTCTTCTTCTTCTTCTAATTATATCACGCCTTCAAATCCGACTAAGAAACGGAAGGTTGTAGTGTCGCCGGTGCTAGAGACGTCGAACCGTTTCGACGCTCTGACGCCGGCAGTGGTCGACGACGACGACGACGACGACAACGACGACGACGATGACACGGAAGCGGTAAGACAAATAGAACATATGTCGGCCCATACTACTAAGGCAAATACCATCAAACGAATAAATAGGCACAGCGGGCAAGCTAAGAACTTTTGGAAGATTAAACTGCTTCCAGAAACAAGAACACTCGTCGTCAGCGACAGCAACATGAAGCTGATGAAGGAGGAGGAAGTCCCGGATGACTGGCAGCTGGAGGTATTCTCCGGGGCAAAGATCGACCACGTCTCCAAGCTGTTGGAAGAACTGGGAACCGACGCTCCAACCAACATCGTCACCTGCGTGGGAATCAACCATCGATCCCACCAGGACTCTTCCATCAGCAAATACGTACGCGGCCTTCGAACAGCTACGGGCCGCTCTCCTGCGATGGTCTACACGATGGGAGTGTCGATCTCTCCACACCTGCCAGCGACGGAACAGCAAGCGCTCCGGACCGTCAACGAACGACTTCTCGCAGACCACGGGGAACGCTACATCGTTCCAATCCTTCCACATGACGTCAAAACTGGACCAGACGGCATCCACTATACAGAAGAAACTACAAAAAAGGTTTGGACTAGAATTGTATCGGTCATCAATCAAAAAAACTAATAGTGCATCATCCGACTCACGGAACATCATCAGGTGTACTATTATTACCTAACACTGCAATCAAAAATAACATTCTTAATCTTTCCGGTCAGGTACTGACAGAAACCGAAACCGAAACCTTAAAACTTGGTCTTTCCTTCGTGCCCTCTATCTCTCGAGTCTCGGCCCAGTCAATACACGCCTCGCTAGATCGCCTGACCAGATCCCTGATGCTTCGGGACTTTTTCAAAGACAGAGACGGACCGATAGACTCCACAAAACGCCTGTTTACATATCCCAGCACCTGGACACCCAGCGAATATCTCCTCTCAAAAGACACCGTAAAACTAATAAAAACTCTTAGGAAAACACAGAACGGACCGTCAGACAATATGAATTGAAAAATAACTGTTATTACTTGAAAAACGTAAAATCTAACATCTCGGGGCAGGGCAGAAAGGCTATTACGAATTTAAGAAATAACGATAAAATTATCATAAAACCGGCAGATAAAGGCGGTATGATTTGCATTATGAATAAGTTGGACTACAATAGAGAGGCCTATAGACAGCTAACTAACAATAAATACTACAAGCCTATCACACATTTACGGAAAACTGAAGTCCTGGGAGAATTAAATTCTGTTATTGACCAATTGTTGGCTAAGAAATATATACATACGAAACAGCATGCCTACCTGAGCGCTGACATGGACGATAGAAACCGACAATTCTATTTACTACCGAAAGTACACAAAACCGAGAGATCGGTGGCCTACCGGTGCAGTACCGGAAGGCAGACCGATAGTATCCGATTGCGCCACAGAATCGCGACGCGCCAGCGAATATATTGACCATTTCCTAAAACCTCTGGCTTGCAAACATCCTTCTTATCTTAAGGACACTTATGATTTTCTGGATAAAATTAGAAATCAAATAATCGATAAGAAATTTCTACTGGTCACGGGTGACGTCACTGCTTTATACACAAACATGAACATCGATCGTACTATAAAAGTCGTGGAGGAAACTTTTAAATCGAATCCAGATCCAAAAGACCGGACTGTGAAATTGTGAAATTACTGAAATTAATAATGAAAAATAATGATTTTACGTTCAACAATAATGTCTTTCTACAAATTTTTGGCATGGCTATGGGCAGGAGCTTCGCTCCTAATCTGGCCAATCTGTACCTAATAGAATTCGACGATAAAGCCATGAACGGTTACCCAATAAAACCACTTTTATTCTTTAGATTCCTAGACGACGTCTTTTTCATCTGGCCCGGTAGTGTAGAGGAATTAAAAGATTTTGAAACATATCTTAACGGACTTATTCCAGACATTAAGATTACGCTAAATCACAGCGAACTCGAAGTGAACTTTCTGGACACGACAATCTTTAAACACACCACGACCGCCAATGATGACATCACCACGACGTTACAAAGTAAGGTATATTTCAAAGAGACAGACACACACGAACTACTACATGCAAAATCCTTTCATCCGCGACACACAATTCCAGGAATCTTAAAGTCACAGATACTGCGCTTCAAACGATTATCTTCTTTTAAATCGGACTTTGACTCGGCCTGTAAAATCTTATTCCACGTATTAAAACAGAGGGGCTACAACAGACGCTTATTACGCAAGATGAAGCACGACATTTGGCATGATTACCCGCAAATCGTAGACAACGACACAGGACAACTACTACAACAACAACGACAACTGCTGCCGATCGTAATCCCTATTCACCTCTATCAACACACCTGATCAGAGAATGGAAACGCGCTATTAGCACGCATCCCACTTTCGTTAATTACAGAGTCATAGCCGCATACACCAGACATAAGAACCTAGGCCAATTATTAACTGCCTCTGGAAATAATAGACCCCCTGAAAATACTAGTACTACTAATACAAACACACTGGGATCCAGAAAATGCCAATCAAAAGATTGTAAAACCTGTCCGTATCTTACACCTTCTACAACATTTGCCAGCTCATACACGCGCCGTTCGTACAAGATAAACTCTACTCTAGACTGTAAGAGCTCAAATATAATCTATTTAATTACTTGTAAAAATGTAAATTCAATATGTGGGCGAGACAGCTCTCCCACTCAATACCAGACTGATCAACCACAGGTCCACTATCAGAACAAACAGAGATGCGACTCTCGCAAACCACTTTACCCAGAAAGACCATTCTGTCAATGATCTATCCATAATACCAATTGAGCAATTACAAAACGAAAACGATGAACGCAAAAACAAACAGAAACGCCTAACTAGAGAGACATACTGGATTAAGGAACTGATGACCTATACACCATACGGAATCAATTCAATTAATGACTACAGACGCCGTTGAAAAAAGACAAGATGGAAGATTGTGCCCGTGCACAAGTTCTCAGGACTTTTTCATTCACTCATTATTCATTCGCTCATTCATTCATTACATCCATCCATCCATCTATCAATCAATCCATCTATCTATCTATTCTATATATTTTTTAATATATTCTAAATATTGGATACTGTAATGCATAAGTAAGATATTCATTACTCTCAGCAAAACCCATAACCTAACACTAACCCTAGGATACTGTAATGCAAAAGGTAAGTAAGATACTCATTACTCTCATCAAAACCCATGACCTAACCCTAACCCTAGGATACTGGATTGCAAAGCGTAAGTAAGATACTCATTACTCTCATCAAAACCCATAACCTAACACTAACCCTAGGATACTGTAATGCAAAAGGTAAGTAAGATACTCATTACTCTCATCAAAACCCATGACCTAACCCTAACCCTAGGATACTGTAATGCAAAAGGTAAGTAAGATACTCATTACTCTCATCAAAACCCATGACCTAACCCCTAACCTAGGATACTGTCATGCAAAAACGTAAGTATGTTAATCATCCACTCATCCATCCATCCACCCATCCATCCATCCATCGATCCATCCAAGCATCCATCCATCCGTACCATCTATCCATCCATCCATCCATCCATCCATACATCCAATCCAAACCATTCATCCATCCATCCATTCAGTTAACCGCGCTTTCCAGTTGGATATGTGTTTTTTATGGTATGACGATTGTCGGTTCAAAAATTCCCTGAGGGTTTAGAATTTTAGACGACAAGTTTGGATGCTTGCTGTGGAAGAATTACCTTCCTCGATTAGATGTCTTTGGTGGATCGTCACTATACCGGAACACCATCTCGTGTCTCCGTAGAACTGTAAACAGCTTAAAACGCTGTCTGTCTCGCGTTCGAAGAGTTCTATGGTCTCGTGCCAACAACAATTAAATCGGACCAAAACTGTCCGAAGGAACCGCCGTCCGGACGGGCAAGACACACACACACACGCACACACTCTCTCTCTCTCTTTCTGTCCAGCGATCCATCAATTATATAGCGCCACTGATCAGACAAAAACCCGGGATTCTGCTGCGACCACGTGACGTGCCAATATTCTGTATACGGCGTCTCTGCATGTTGTTGCATTGGGCATCGAATGGGTGGCGGAGGCCATCCGACGGGCGGCGGGTTGGATGGCAGCGGGGTCCAATCTGGTCTTTGGCGGTACAAATTACCCCGTGTCGTGTTATACTGGCGATTAATGGAACGCGGGTCTTAAGAAGTGCAGTGGCGTCGTCAGGAATTTTGGATTGGGGGCAAAGGGGGCTGGCGTGTCAAATTCCTTACCCGAACCCCACACACACCCTCCACAAAAAACTTTCTCATCGGATTTGCGCGAATCTAATAGGTGGTCTGGGGGCAGGTTGGGGGGGGGGGAGGACAGTTGTCCCATTTGCCTCCCCCCGTGGCGACGCTAATGGCGACTTTACCTAATCACCTTCAAACTCGCTTGACAGAAATAAGGACAATCATTAGTCATTAAATCTACTTTTGCTGTTTTTGTGACTTTCAGTGGCGTCGCCAGGAATTTTGGGTTGGAGGGGGGGAAGGGGGCTGGCGTGTCAAATTCCTTACCCCAACCCCACACACACTCTCCACAAAAAACTTTCTCACCGGATTTGCGCGCTATTCTCGTTAGTGGTCTGGGGCAGGTTGAGGGGACAGTTGCCCCCATATGCCCCCCCCCCGTGGCGACGCTAATGCTTAAGTGATATTAGTCCCGACATGCAACGAGGTCGCTTCCGTTTTGAGTGCGGGGGGGGGCTGGACGACGCCAAACACTCGAAGCAGTCGAGAAATTTCATATAAAATGTCGAAGAAGAGGAAGAAAGTCGCCATCAAAGGAAACGATTACCCGACAAATTAAGGGTGTCTCTTTTCGTGTTGGTTCTGTGAATGTCCTTCTGCTTCTCTGCTTCCGTCTCTATGTATATGTCTCGTAGGCTCCTTAAAAATATCGTTCACTAATTTCCCCTCTTTAATGCTCCGTAATCAGTCCTTTCGCTTAAAGTTCATGGTCCCAAATGCATATGATGGGTAAGAATTTCTATTAGACAGACCGTGAATATTAACGTACAAAAATGAATTAACTGAATACTGTGGATTATTACTTTTGATTTCCTTACAAATGTCTATATACTTGTATGTTTTAAATGCATGCATCGTTTCGACAATCGAACTCAAATACAGAATATCTAATAACATAATAAAGGCGCTATAAAATCTGGTTTACTTATGGTTCGCCTATTCGTATAACTCTTAGTAATAGTAGTCTCTGGCCCAAGGCTTTGCCGAATCTACCAGTTTCTATTTTAACTTTATCTGCGGAGTGGATCATCGCCAAACTATACATATATCACCTTTCCGAAAAATATAAAACTTCCACGACAGCCCAAAAGATATACTTCTCCGAATTCTACGCGACAATCGGCGCTATATAAATTCATACATAAATCACCGCTGGCGTTATTATTAATACAGTGCCGAGTCCAACCGGAAGCGAAATATTTGACCTCATCTGACCTTAGGCAGCCAGAAGGGGAGGTCAATTGAATCCCATCTCTACAGATGGCGCAAGAATTATATATGAAAGGTGTCCTATATAGTGGCCAATGACTGACCGCGCTCTCTTTGACCCCGTGACCTCGGGGTCATCGTATATGAACGCCTCTGCTATAAAAGAAAGATATATTGACGATATTAAGTCACTGTTATGCAGTGGCGGCTCCAGGATTTGACAAGTGGGGTGTTGGGGTGGCAGCTTCTTAGCATGGGGCCAACCACTTGTTGATAGGTATGTGGTATTACGTAAAGGTCCCAACAGGGAGGGGACACTGCCACTGGAGAGGCCTGACATTCAATAGGGGGCACCCCCAGGCCTCCCATGTGGAGCCGCCACTGCTGTTATGCTCCGCCAGTTATGGAGTTGACTTCGACTATCAAGAAAACAGGCCAAACTTGCATAGTGAACCGAGTATAAAAAGAATAAAATCTTGTTTGGTGAAATGTTTGCAGTGTAATTGGTGCGCGGTAAAATAACGAACTTGTAAGTAACTGCGAGTTGTAGCAGCCCCAGTTCGAATAGAGACAATTTTTGACTTAATCAAAATCTGGAGTTCTTAGGAAATTGCCGTCTTTATGGTGGGTGCTCCTATTCACGTCCCAACGTATAGTAAGCAAATAAGTGCAGCGTAATGTAATAGGCCTACGATGTGTAAAGCGGTGGGCGTAAATAAATAAATGTGGCTAAACGTGACGTGGATGAGATGGCGTTACCCATCTTTTCTGAACAATTAAGAAAAGAAAGAGAAATTCACCGTATAGACCTCAGGGGCGTAGCGACAGTGGAGTGTATGTCGGTACATATACCCCCAAAATTAGTATATATATATAACTATATAATACAGTATATATATAACATATACATACATGTATGTATGTATGTATGTATGTATGCATGTATGTATATATGTATGTATGTATGTATATATGTATGTATATATGTATGTATGTATGCATGTATGTATGTATGCATGTATGTATGTATGTATGTATGTATGTATGTATGTATGTATGTATGTATGTATGTATGCATGATACATACATACATACATACATACATACATACATACATACATACATACATACATACATACATAGCATATATAATGTATATTATATCATATATATAACAATATATACCCACCTCAATTTATGCCCCCTCCCCAATCAAATTCCTGGCTACGCCTCTGATAGGCCTTCACAGTTTGGATGATAAAGGTTTTTTGCTTCATAACGTTCGTGCAAAATATCCGACTGCGCAGAATGCCGGTTGTTCACTTTAAGGGAATGAGGGACCACTCACTCAGTGGCGTCAGTCACTGATTCTCTCTCCATTTATCCTCGATCTTTTGATGTGTTTTGTGGTGGCATCCTCGGTTACCACAAGACGTTTCTGGAGATCCACTAAACGGTCTTAGCGGGTTGCACCCGGCGACCGCTAACGACGCTCGCGTCCCGTCGTCCGGACCGTCCCATTACGCGACCTCCGGTGCGGGCGGAGGGGGGACAGGTAGAGGGGTGTCGACGCTAATTAAATGACTGACAGCCGAGCGCTTGATAATTATTCGACGCCTGGCGGCGAGGTCCCACGGGCGACCCCGGTTCGACCCCCCCCCGCTCCCCCAACCCCCACCCCACCCCCGGATGGAGTCCCGGAGTAGTCCGGTCATTTGTTACGACTGACCGGTTCATTATCGCCCGGGCGATATTAGCGGCAGTTCGTTTACACCGACGACGGTTCGATGTCACGACACGTCGCCTAATCTGGACCGTCGACGGTCGCCGGCGAAAAAGGGGAACGATGGTCCGTCCGCCGCCACTTTATCCCTTGCCATCCCTCCTTCCTCCCCCGCCCGCCCGCCCGCCCGACCGACCGACCGACCGACCGACCGACCGACCGACCGACCGTCTCCTCGTTGACAGGCGATGGATACAACCGAAACGGACATGTCGGGACTTTTGGGGCGCTGGCAATCAGTCGGCCATCTGGCGACGTAAAGCTCGTTTAAAGATTTAAAACACGGCTTTCCTCGACCGGCGGCATTGGCTCTGTCTAGAGTGTATTGTAGATATACTTGACAATTTGAAGGATGAAACAGACAGACGGACAGACAGACAGACACACAGACATACAGACACAGGCAGACAGACGCTATTAAAGTAGAAGAGAGTTGGAAAGAAAATCTATTTATAAACTGCATTAAAAAGTTATAACTGAATAATAATGATTTAAACAATAAAGCGCAGTAGCTTCTGCCATGCATCAGGCAGGGGCGTAGCCAGGAATTTGATTTGGGAGGGTATAAATATTTTGGGTGGGTATAAATCTGAACTCTAACCCACATAAGCCATATAAACCACATATAACCACGTGCAAATCACATAAAAATCTTTAAGATAGACAGATTTTTAAAGGGGGGAGTATATATACCGATATACCCCACCGTCGCTACGCCCCAGTGCATCATGGGGTTTCCCTAGGTGGTGCCGCTGCACTTTGGAATGTGAAAGAAAAATTTTAATGGCTGCCTGCATGAAATAATAGCGCGGAAGTATGCCAAATTTCATAAATTTTGAGCCAGAGGCTGTGGAAATATTTAGACAGAAACAGAGTGACCCCGGTTTTACTGGTCCACCCCAAGACTGTTTAATACTAAGTATGGGATTGGTATTTAATTTTGCCTTGGGTCCACCCGGTATAGGCCTTAAAGACCCAGCGATTCGCAGCTTCGAGCATTCGACGCCTATCAAAGCGATTTCGTTTGGTTTCGCTCAAATGGCATTCACTGACTAAGCTTATATTCACGTTTAGAAATTAGACGTTCAAATTGGAATTTTAACCAGTGGCTTAACCCCGCCAAGGTTCCAGAATAGGGGGTGTGGGAGAGATCGGCATTTTTTGAGAAAGAGTAAAAAAGTCTTGAGCAAAAAACGTCGTCCCATCCCCTAGCGCTTCTGTCTTATATAGCGCTTTCAACTTTCTTAATTGTCCCCGTTTTCCTCACTCTCATATACTACCTACCCCGCCCCAACTACTCAACGATTTTGGGGAAGTGTCATGACCGGTCCCAATCCGAATAGAGGGGGCGGGCCTGGCGACCCTTGACCCCCGTGGCTAAGCCGAAGTTTTTAACAATGCACGAACTCAAGAAGACATGTATGAAAAACAGTGTTCGAGATTTCGCTTGATAACGACGTTGATTTGACGCTTAACCGCTAAATAGGACTTTTCATAAATGCTTCCCGACGGGCATTTCCATTAGGTTTTCTTTCAAAAGACAAGAAATTTTCGAGAATGCCGAAAAGAAGCTGTTGAAAAGTGAGCAGATTGAATATAAAAGCTTCGCGATGGTCGAAAATAACAGAGAGATTAATAATTAATTAGTCTATTGAATTAATTGCGAAACGGACCAAAAAATTAACACATCGCAAAATCTACAGACAATGACAGTAAATTTTACATCCAAATGTCTGCACGAATTCTATTGGGGTCTTTAATACTCAGCGTGTAAGATCAAGTAAGAAGCGGCGCTATAGAAGTAGTAAGAACGTAATTTCTAGGGCAGTCTGACCAATGAGTCTGACCGTCGTATTGAGACTGCGCGAAATCGTGGGCGAGTGAGGGGGCCCGGGAAGCCTGGGGGGACGGGGAGACTCCATTTGGCGACCCGTGCCGTGGGGCCCCTCGACGCCCGCTCTGATTTCCAATCGCATCTTTCTCGATCGACAGATGAACGGCCGGGTGGGGTGTCAGAAGAGAGAGAGAGAGAGAGAGAGAGAGAGAGAGAGAGAGAGAGAGAGAGAGAGAGAGAGAGAGAGAGAGAGAGAGGGAATGCTGATTGCACGACGGACGTAATCAGTCCAATACACATCGCACGACTAATCGTCCGTGTTCGGTGCGATAAGCACTCTGCCGACGGCAAATGCGGGCCAAAAGCACCGGGCGCAGTAAGATCGACACTTTCTGTCGACAGAGGCAGTGTTTATTCTAGCTACCTTGACGAGGGGGGAGTTGAAATGTTTTTGGAGACAAGATTTGTCTCTCCACGCTTTTTTTGGGGGGGGGGGATTTCCATCCCCAAGCCAACATATACAAATTTTTGGGGGGATTTTAAAACTTGGGGATTCCCCCAAAACAGGAGGCCTGGAATAAACACTGGACAAAGGCGTAGCGCCCCAACGGTTATTATGGCTTTAGCCATGGGCGGTACACATGACGGGGGCGGCAAATTTTGGAAGCCACCTTTTTTTGCTTGTCGGGTAGTTTTGGCGAAGGCGGTGAAGTTTAGAAGGGGCGGCAAATTTAGCGACGACGACCATTTTTTTGCTTGTCAGGTGTAATGAGAGTGAAATTGGCGCGGCGGATTTGCCAGGAGCCATGGGCGGCACGAGTGCACGCCACGCCACTGTCTATCGACTATCGACGTTAATGGTAGAAGTGTTATTAAAACTCCGCAAACTAAGGGCCAATGTTTGTACGCAGAAAGGCCCATGACATTTTGCGCGTTCGTTAAAAGTTACAGCATAATTCGACAATAAATAAGCGAAATCTCTTGAATTTATTTATATAGCACCTTCGAGGGTCGGCTACCGTAAGTATCTTTGTTCCTGACTTTGGTAATACGGCGCACAAGAAATTATCAGTTTAATAATAATAATAATAATAATAATAATAATAATAATAATGATGATGATGATGATGATGAAAAACGTTTGAAAAATAATTTTTAAAAACGTTTTAAAAAAGTTAAAAAATAATCTGCTGACAATTATTTATCACGCGGTATCTTTGGCCAGGCCTGAGGAGAGGGGGGGGGGTGTGCAGCCGGTACATTGTACCGGGGCCCATGGAGTTTTCAGGGGCCTAGATCCGGTGAGGATAAGTTTTTTGCTTGTCAGGGTGTCAGAGTATTTTTAGAATTAACAACGTTTTTTGCTTGTCAGGCTGTTTTTGGAGAGTTTATAACGTTTTTTTGCTTGTCAGGTTTTTCGGAGACTTGACAAATATTTCTTAAGGGGCCACTCACTTTTTTGCTCCGGGACCCGGAATTTCTCTCGGCGGGCCTGTCTTTGGCGTTCATGCGACAACATGAACTTACTGGGAAATGGCGACCAGGGCCTTGTCTACGTTACTGCGTTGAGGTTCGTTTGTATTTTCAAACGTCCGATATCGAACGAGGTGCAAATTAACTGGCGTTATTATACGTCGACGGAGAAGTCAGGCTTTAAAAGAGTCCGCCTGATTAGCTGTCGATGCTATCACACTATCGCCACCTAGCGGTTGTTGTCGTCCGTTAGGCGTCGCTCCTCCCACGAGAATCAGCGATTCTCACGGAGCGCTCTACAGCTGCGATCGAGTGAATCAAGTGCATGGAGGATTCGTCTTAAAAATCATTTTGGCATGATATTACATTAACCAAATAGTCCTCCATTTCTAAGTAAAACTTATCAAGAAAAGGCCCTTAGGCCTATAATGTAAAAGTTCAAAACAAGGGCGTAGCGACGGGGTATATCGGTATATATATATATATGCCCCCAAAATCAGTCTACCTTAAAGTTTTTTATGTGATTTACATGTGGTTTATATGGTTTATGTGGCTTATAGTTAAGATTTATACCCACCCAAAATATTTATACCCTCCCAAATGAAATTCCTGGCTACGCCTCTAGTTTAAAAGGCCCTTATTAAAGTTATTATGTAAAAGTTAAGAAAGGAAGACTTAAGTTCTTATTTCTTCTATGCGTATGTCTATGTATATAACATTCTATGAACACACCATTGTAGTTTTATCTCTATGTAAATTAAAGGTGTTTTACCTTTGGCCTTTAATTAAAGGTGTTGGACTAATCAAGATTTATGATTATTAGAATAATTATAGGGTAAAGATGTCATTCGGATTTTTGCCAGACGCTGGATTTAGGAACATTGTGAGGTCTACATTTTACATGCATTTTGTTATTTAGTGACGTTTAACATGTTTTAAAGGTGACGGTAAAAAGGTAAAGGTAGGTCCCGTACTCGAGTCCGAGCGTTGGGTTCCTGCGCTTATCACCGGTCTAGGCAATCAGTGACGTAGGTGGCGTAATCCATTAATCTGGGGTAGATTGCCATTACTTTTCCCTGACCCACGTTTTACCTCGTAGCTTAACGCTGCTCCTCAGTTTACCACCGCCCACTAGCGAGTAAGGCCGAGTCGACCTTAAGGCTCCTTCGGAAATCGAACCCGCGACCTTCTGCACCATCGTCCAGTGTTGCTAGCACTCTGCTAACATCCCTCCCCGTAATGTATTAAACGGTACTGTAAAGCAAGTTGGATCTCGCGGGCAAAATGTGGGTCGTGGAACACCCCAAAATGGCTTAAATTGTATTGCATTAATGATCTTTATAAGTTTGAGTAAGCAGTGGCGGCTCCACCGGGGGGCCAGAGGGGGCCCGTGCCCCCCTATTGAGAGTCTGCCCCCCAGTGGCCCCCCCAGTTGGGACCCTATACTTAATGCTACATACATTAAACAACAAATGGTTGGCCCCCCATAATTAGAAGTTGCCACCCCAACGGCCCCCCCACTTGCCAAATCTTAGAGCCGCCACTGTGAGTAAGTAAAATCTTGTGGATTTATATAGCGCTTTTGGCAGTAGTTGCTTATTCTTAGGCGCCAGGGATAGTTTTACACCCCCTAATACGCAGTGGCGGCTCTAGGATTTGGCAAGGGGGGTCGTTGGGGTGGCAACTTCTAATCATGGGGGCCAACCATTTGTTGTTTAATGTATGTAGCATTAAGTATAGGGTCCCAACTGGGGGCCAGGCACTCAATAGGGGGCACGGGCCCCCCTGGCCCCGCCCGGTGGAGCCACCACTGCTAAAACGGTACCACCAATTTGAGACTGACACCCCCCTCCAACACCCCCGCCCCAATCTCAGCTTTGGGATGGCCTTTTTCTTTTTGCTTGTCAGACTTTTTTGGCAGGAAACCCCCAGAATTTACCGACACCCCCAATTTGACAGTCCTAAAAATAACCCTGTTAGGCGCTTAACCTTTCTTAAAATACCTGTGGGAAAGGTCAATGATCAGCCAGGTCAATATATCGAAAGGGCAGTGAGGCTAGGTTGTTATATAGCTATGGAGAGAAATGATTTAAGAAAAAGGAACAATTTAAGCTTAGATCTGAAGACATGAATAGATAATGCAGGAATTATGGGAGTTGATTCTGATTTTATTGTTCGACAGTGTCTAAGATACCAAGTCTCAAGACAGTTCATGCCTTATAATTAGGCTTTCTGAAACTATCAAAGGATATATCGGTAATAGTGACTTTCCTTAGAGCAATGGTTCTTAAACTTTTTCTGATTACGTACCCCTGAAAGAAGTATAATAGAACGAAGTACCTCCTACCAGCGTACCGTATCCCAGGACAAAAGTTTGTTCTGCAATAAAAAAAATGTGTACAGTATTTACAGTAAATTGTAGAAGGTTTTTAAGCCAGACTTTATTTCCGGATAATGCTCTGTACCCCCACAACGTCCTCCAAGTACCCCAACGGGGTACGAGTACCCCTAGTTAAGAACCACTGCCTTCAAGTCTCCAGTTTGATTTTAGACATTGCAGGTTATTCTTCAAATTAAATCGGACCAATGGTCATCATCGCAGCTACAAGGCAGTGGTCTGTACAGAATTTGGAAAACCTCTTCAACTTGCTGACAGGGAAAGCCGAAAACTTGAAGATAATGAGGTATCGATTAAATTAATTTGTCAAAAAATTTAGATAAACTCTCGTATTTTCACATTGTGGCTTTAACTGTAAGTTAACCTGTATATTGTTGGACCTGTATATGGTTGGAGAACAAAGGCGACTGCGTGGGTCTAGCCTATCTGTGACTGTGTTGCCACTGAAGGGTTGATGAAAAGGTGGTCAAACACTCTTGAATCTTCTTTGCTCTGTAGGTGAGGGTTGCAGTAAAGCGCGCTGCGGTCAACTTTGGCGATATACTAGTCGTTCGGGGAGCGTACCAAGAGCATATCTCACTTCCATATTTTCCAGGTGGGTGCTAAACTGTAGAACCAGATCATTATGTGCTTTCATCATTTTCCACCATATATATATATATATATATATATATATATATATATATATATATATATATATATATATATATATATATGTATATTCCTCAGAACAGTAATTGAGGGAAGAATATCAGGAAGAAAGACAAAAGGAAGACCAAAAGACCAAGGAGGATGCTACTGGATTGGATGATGAAAACACATAGGCTACACAGCGTCACAAGACTTAATGCAGAAATCAAAGAAGAAGCAAGACGCAGAGAGGAATGGAAACAATGGAGCCCTGAACCTGTTCCAGGACAGAGAACATGATGATGATGATGATGATGATGATGATGATGATGATGATGATACTGTATAAGTGGCTGTGCAAAATTGTGAGTGAAACTTGCAGTGTTATCGAAATGCAGTGCGTATGATTGAAAGGTTTAAAAAAAAATTGCAGTGAAAAGGAACCGAAGATTTTAAAAGAATATTTTGCATTGGTAACATAGTTTATGTATAGAAATGTGAAATTTAGTCTAAAAATGTGCTATTTGATTTGTCCTATTGGTATTTGCTTTTTTGCGGCTGTCCTGAACTGAAACTGCATCGTCCAGCTTTACTGAGCCTCATATTCAGTTTTGATTTGATACATCTTGGTTCTCTAAGCACTATGACGGCGGCGCTATAGAAGTCGGTATCTTCGATCGTTGTCATTTGATGCACTGGTTCTGTTTGTTGATTCAGGGACAGAGATAGCAGGAGAGGTTGTCGAGATTGGTTCAAAGGTGCTGCGGTTGAAACCAGGTGACAGGGTTGTTGCCTTGCAACAGAGCGGAGGTGGCTACGCCGAGGAAATGATAGCAGAAGATAAGGTAAGCATTTGGTTATCATTACCTTGTGTATTGTGACATCCTTCTATTGATTTTTCCACACATTAATTGCTTGAGAATAAGCTGCTTCTGCACTTACTTCTAACCCTACCTTGTTGACTGGCAGGGGCGTCTTTACATGTAAAAATTCGGGCACAGTGCCCGGGGCTCCGCGCATCTTAGGGGCACCGCGCCGCGCGCAAACTACTTTTTTTTAACCATAGGATTACCTTTTTTTGCTTGTGAACATTCAAAAACGTTGGAGATGACCTTTTTTGCTTGTCAACATTGATCTTCACGTCTAGGGTCTGGAGCCCCACAGGCCGCCAGGTGCCCGCACTGATTAAAGACGCCCCTGTTAGTGACTGGTAAATGAGAACTTTAACTTTAACTTATATCAGCCTATTTTTTCTTGAAGCTGTGTCATTCCATTGGAAAGGAGACAAAATTGGATGAAGGAGCGGCCATCTTGGTATCCTATGGAACTGCTCTGTTGGCCTTCGAGCGAACTGCGCGGATAAAAGAAACGTGAATTCAAAGTTCATTTAATGTGGATATCTTCAATTTGTTCAGTTGTACCTTTATTATTCAGCATTATATATTCTATATTTTGTCACATGTCATAATTTTCCTTCTATTCTTTCTCTATTTGATATCAAAAGTATGCATTCAATATCTCAAAGCTGTAATCTTCCATTTGACAAGACAGTGACTGGTTACTATATCAACTCAGAGGCGTAGCGAGGGGGCAGGGGGACATATGCCCCCGGGCGCCAAGGTAAGGGGGCGCCAAAATCGGGTATTTTGGTAAGTGAAATGCATAATAGATAAGAAGAAACATATGCGGTGACCTTTTATTGCTCCTCAGGAGTATAAGGATAGGGGCACCGTAGAGAGTTGAGGGGCGCCGAGAACTATGTGTGTTACGACCTTTTTTTTTGCTCGTCAGCAGTGTTGGGGGCGCCACCAACGGTACACTTGGCCCCCCCGGGCGCCGGGTACCCTCGCTACACCACTATCAACTACAAAAGTTCTTCTGCAGAGGTCACACTGTGTGCTGCTTATTGGCTGTCCTTTCATTTTTCCATCATGGAGCAGTCCAAACCTAATTATGATCAGCAATAGGATATTAGGCAATAACAAGCAGTAAAGATAAATTATTTAGTGAACTGGAAATGGAGTATTTGGTTCAATTTAATTTCAATGACCATCAGTGGCGGCTCCGCCAGGGGGGCCCGTGCCCCCTATTGAGTGCCTGGCCCCCCAGTTGGGACCCTATACTTAATGCTACATACATTAAACAACAAATGGTTGGCCCCCATGATTAGAAATTGCCACCCCAACGCCCCCCCTTGCCAAATCCTAGAGCCGCCACTGATGACCATAGAATTTAAAATGCAGTGAAGCCAACCAAATCACAGGCATCGATTTTCTTTTGACACTGCACACAGTGTATGATTTCAACATCTTTTAAGCCGTGACACAATATCTCTCAAGCCAAAGCTAATAATAATTATATTAGTAATAATAGTAACAACTGCATTTAGAGTAGTTCTGTAGGATCAGTCCCATGTGAGAACTTATGAAGCTTCTAGCCCTGTTGAGTAATGCAAACATCAACATTCTTTCTTGGCAGGTTCAAGTCACGCCATATCGAAATTTAATTCTATTTCACTATATAAGTTAAGGCCTGTAAACCTAACAATTTTACTTAAAATTAGATGTTATGGATTTGTTACGTGTTAATGAATTGCATAACATTATTACCGGTAGTCTTTTGTTGTTATACTTGTAATGCTTGTAATTTTTAATGTAGGGATTCTGTTCTCGTGACTGCAGCAGCTGGAGCATTGGGATTAGCTGCCGTTGATCTGGCTGCCAATGTATACAAAGCAACTGTATGTACTTGATTGAAATTAAGGTATTTTTAAATATCTATGGCCACAAAACATTTTATTTTTATCACTTTTAGTTGTTTTCAATATTTCTTTTCATTTATTGCGAATTGCATATAAGTAAACTGCTTTATGCACCAACGTCCACGTTAAAATAGGTATACATTTTTACTTTGAGACAACTTGCAGAATAAAAATAGACTGAAAACAGCCTTCATTGAGCGTGTTCATTTTATAATGCAGGCAATTGGGGCTTGTGGTGGAACAGAAAAACTCGAAATTGTTTCAAAATTTGGAGCAAAGTTCTGTCGATTACAAAAAGGAAAACCTGAGAGAGGATCAAAGAAATAACGAAAGGCAAAGGCATTGATATTGCCTTTGATTCAGTTAAGCGGTGAAATGTTAGAGGATAGTCTGAAATGGTAAATTTATCAGCTCACTTTCCTCGTCTTTCAAAAGTAATCTAAATACAGTATTTACTTAAAAATTCCAGGATCATTTTTCTCATAGTTCACTTCTTGTATGACAGATTTTATACATACAGTGTACTCATAAGTAATATTATTATCAATAATTTCCAAACTATATAACATTATCTGGGAGAGGAAGAAAGTTTATTTATTTTCATCATTGTAATAAATTGTTCTAGTTATTTTGTCATTGTTTGTATTTTGTAACATAGTCTTGCATATGAAGGAAGCTATTAACCCTTGGCTATGCAAGTGGAAAGGTTCCAAGCATCCCTGCCAATGTACTGCTTTTGAAGAACGCTTCCGTGCATGGAGTTTATTGGGGCAGCTACTTTGAGAAAATGCCAGAGGTGTTTCAACACTCTGTCACTTCAGTTCTGAAGTTATGGAAAGAAGGAAGAATTACGCCGCATGTCGGAAAAATATTTCCACTATCACAGGTTTTACATCCCATTTCAATCACTGCAAATACGGTTCTCATAATATGTTGATGTATTTTTACTTGCATTACGAAACAAATCACATTTACTAAACATGTTGGAAACTACAGTAGCATAATGTATGTTTCTCACACAGAATTTTACACACTGTAGTTAAAAGGTAAGGTAAAGGCAGTTCTGTACCTGAGCGTAGGGTCCAGTGCTGATTTCCGCTTACTAGCAAAGCAGTGACACAGGTGGCTAATGCCATTAATCTAGAGTAGTGCATTATGATAGTGGCGCTATAGAAGTTGATTGATTGATTGATTGAGTACCGGTAGTTTGCTTTACTGGTCACACAAAACCAAGTTGGCTGTACAAAGTAGTTAACAATTCCAAAGTGTGTGATTCCATAACCCAGGGGTGGCCAACTTTTTGCTACAATCGGGCCATTATGAATTTTGATCAGTATGCCGATTGCCGAGGGCCGCATTTTCTGGGGACTTTTGCACCTTATTGTTTTCAACAGTAGTACAGTTAGTAACTTACTTTAAACTGTTTAATTGTAACTGCTACCAGTTACTACCGTTACTCGATTGCAGTAGGCTATTTTACTAAATTAAGCACAAGAATTTTACAAGAAATACAAAAGTCTTATTCACAACACAATATTGCATGCATAAATAGGAACAATAAACTTTATTTGGAAAGATGCCCCGTGGGCCGCCACTCAGAAGAAAACTGTCGTACTCCGGCCACCTCTGCTATAACCAAATTTGCCAGTTTTGCTCTCCCTGTCACGAGACTTTGAGAAGGGTACTGGTAGTTGTGTGCAAGTCTTTTCCGAATTTAGGGATGATATTGTATACTTGTGGCCTTCCTAAGGTTTTCATACCTTTTTCATTTTAATTAAGATTTAGGGCCACCAAATCCATTTTGATGTTAGGGTGAAAACTAGAATTTTGTATGCAATGCCTTATACAAGAAGAAACTGTATAATTTTAGAAGCAATATTTTCATAACTTATGCCTAAAACTCTTTTATACAACCTGAATAACCTGTATTCTCATTTGTTGCAGATTAACGACGCTCTAGAATTTGTTTCTTCTCGTCAGTCAATTGGAAAAGTCGTTCTTGACTGCACAAACATCTGATAAAAATTCAGTCCCTAATTAAATATTAGCCCTCAAATAGATAATAAAAAATAAATATTTAATAAATATCACTTGTCGATTAAACAACACTGAGCTCTAATTGTGACCGCCAGGACAAAAGCTGTATATAAATTCTAATTCATAAAACAATATCAATAAATATTTAATCGTCTACACATTGCTACTGTGTTAATAATCTTTCAATCCACTTTGCAATTATTTGTCTTCTATTGTTGCTGAAAACAATGACCATCGAAAATAGTTTGAAATTTGCTTCACAGAAAATTCACTTTTCTTTAGCTGTGCTAAGCTAAGAGTGACAATTTTTACATGCTTACAATCTCAGTAATTTTTCAGTGACAATTTTTTACATGCTTACAATCTCAGTAATTTTTCAGAACTAAATTAAAACATGAGAAACAACTGTGAAAGTACAGTAGAACCTCGTTATATCGAAGTTCAAGGGACCGTGATAAATACTTTGATATATCCGATTCCTGTATCATAAACACCGTTTTGGCGGGACCGGCGCTCAAACTTCAATATAAACGTGATTTCGATATAAGCGAGTTCGATATAACGAGGTTCTACTGTAGCAGTAATGAAAACCAGTTATCACTATCACAGTACTAGATTCGTTGTACCCAAAGACACATCATTTAGTACTGCAACTATCTTCCCACAATCAGTGTTTCTGCAGTGTTTTATACAGGCCTGTTAGGAGGAGATCCCCCAAAAATCCCAGCACTTACACAAATTTTGCATTGAACTGTGTCTTTTCCCCCAACCAAGTCGATTTTCCCCGAAAGCCTCAATTCCCGCCCCCCAAGGCCTGGAGTCTGGATAAGACACTGTTTTCTCCACAATTCGAGGGTTGGAAAATCTGTCAGAATTGTTTTTGTCTTATCGGGCTTCATGACGTGACAGATTAAAGCTTCTTTGGATTTCCTCCTAAATACAAGCACCGTTTCTCGGCTTCCTGTAACTCCTCCAAATGTGAATGTTGGACTTGGAATTTGCTCGAGGAATATGAAACCTGAAATTCAAACAGTCGTGAAAAAACCGGTATAATCGGATATTGCATTATTGCTGATGCTACAAGTTTTCACGCATTCGAGGACATTTTTCAAGAATAGTTTAACTGCTGATTTGGTCGCATAAACACTCCTTAAATTTTCAAATTATTTTGATGGCCCAAGATAAAACCTATAACCAAATGTGAAGTTAATCTTACTCCAAATTTTCTTTATAGAAAATACATTGTTGCTTTTGCCAGCCTTTCAGATGGTTTATGATTAGGTTTTTGCTTATACTGTACCCAGTGGCGTAGCCAAGGGGGTTTAAAAAAACCCCTTGGCTGCCAGAAAAAATATTTATAATGAGTTTCTATACATTTTTAATTTTTGACATGATTTTGGGGGTCAAAACCCCCTTGGATATAGAGTGTAACGTTTAAGAGGCGAGACCTTTTTTGCTTGTCAGGAAAAAATTGAGATAAAAACGTTTTTTTGCTTGTCAAGATTTTTCCAAAGTTCAGCACAGTAAAACCAAAAACCAAACTCCCCCTTCTGGAAATCCTGGCTCGCCACTGACTGCACCTGAGATTATTAATTATTATTATGAAGTTAAGGATTTCTTCTCTTTAATTATCATCAGAATTCAGAAAACTGACGACTTAGACAGTTTCAGAAAAAGGAAGCCTATTTTGGGACAGAAGACCTGTTCACTCACCCTGACTGAAATGCTCTAAAAGTTCCTCCGAGTCCAGTTGCATGAAGTGACAATGTAAAGACCTCCTGCAAGGCAAAGTCTTTCAACGCTTTCAACATATTTGCGCTGGAGTTTGGCGTCCGATGGACTTAAGCTGACTGCGTCGTAGGTACCCTTGTCATGACATATGTCGAATTGGCAGCCACTGCAAGAATTGACCTCGTCAAAACTGCAATCATCCTGCAGTATATTGCCCACCTGACAAGCATAATTTAAAATAAAGTACATAGATTTTCTGAAGTTTGTATTTTAATATGTTTAAATTCATTACAGTAAAAGAATTCAAATGTTCATGGATTAGATTTGTTATAAAATAAATACGGATTATTCAAGAATATGCAATCCAAAAGAATTTCAAATACAACAATTAAACAAAAATCTGATTACTCCTTTTTCCTGTCGGTAATTCAGAAATAGTAAACATTTGCAGCAAGCCAGTGAAAATTTGTCAACTTTCTGAGCAAAATTTTTTTAAAATATCGGTTGTCCAGATCTGTCAAAATACAACCTACACAATTGTTTCACTCTGGCTTGGATGACCTAAATGTTGCATTTAAAAATGGTCACATACTGGTCCATCCATATAGTATGTATGCACCGAGGGGGAGGAGTCGGGTTTTGGAGATTTCTCCTATGTGCGCTGCGTGCAATTGGGGAATTGGGGTTGAAAATGTGCTTCTTTTGCATATGATGCACTATATGGACAGGCCCTCCGAGAGGGGGGGGGGGCAACTGCACAGGGGCCCGGCGGGCTGGAGGGCCTGGGCCGATGATGAATATGTATAATTAACAATAAAACGAATAATAACACTAAAGAATGGTTAAAATGTCAGTTCAGCAGAGGGCCCGGCGAGCACAAGGGGGCCCGGGACACAGTGCTAGATGGCCCCGACAAGCAAAAAAAAAAAAAAAAAAAAAAAAAAAAAAGAAATTATGATTAAATTATGAAAAGGGCCCGTCGGCCATTCTGCACAGGCCCGAATTTCTCTCGGAGGGCCTGTATATGGATGAGCCCTAGGGACAAATTCAGAGAAAACAATTGCGTGGATCATACACCTTGAATGTTACGCTGGCGTTCTCTTGCTTTGCAATGGCTACAGCGAGCTGAATGGCGCTGTCGACGAATCGACACCGTAAAGATGCGTAACCACTTTTTGCCTGAAACACAACTATACACTGAACCAGAAGCAATGGTTGAGTTGCAAGCATTTTGCACCAATAAGTAAGTAAAATCTCATGAACTTATATACAGCATCTTAAAAAATAGTACCACAGTTGCAGCTTACTCTTAGACATTTAGTCTAAATTTGAAATAGCTGTAGTCAAACAGTGGGGATAAGTCAGGCAGGGTCTTCTTTCTTTCTTTCTTTCTTTCTTTCTTTCTTTCTTTCTTTCTTTCTTTCTTTCCGTCTTTCCCTATTGGGTTGGACGATGGGTCTGAATGAGTTCCTTCCACTTCTGTCTGTCTCTTGCTGCTCTGGTCATTTGGATGAAGTTCATTTGCATTTCTTCTGCGTCCTCTTTTACGTTTCCTATCCACGTCTTTCTTGGTCTTCCTTTTCCCTCGACATACTGTAGTTGTATAGTGCTTCTCTGGTAGTCTTTCTTCCTTCATTCTTTTGACATGACCAAACCATTAGGCAACGACCAGATGGGTATTTTCAATCAGATACCAGATATTTTTGGTCAACATATGCCAGATCCTAAGCGAATATTATAAATATTACCACACATGATTACAATAACACTGACTTACTACTTACTAAAGTTACCAGTTGCCAAAAATCATTTAATACTCACTTATAAGTGCCACTCATCCAGCAACAACAAATTGTAAAATGCTTGCTACATATAACTAATCCAAAGACACTGCTGCCAACATCCTGCACATCGCAATAACATTCTTAAGATCTTGTCTATAAAATAAGCAATATCATCTTCGTTTCAAAGAGCCTTATTTTATAATTTCAGGCTGAGGAGGAGAGATATGAAAGAAAGTTTTACCAATGCAATAAGCATCATTCCATTACCACAACCAATGTCCAAGATGGAAGACTCATATGAATATGCTTGCTCTTCAACATCCAGTTAATAACTCTTTCCATGCTGTCATTTCCAAACCTAAAGATGGTGACATTTAAAAAAAGTAATAATAATAATACTAATACTAATAATAATAATAATAATCATGAACTGATTACGATGGCATATCGTACAAGTACTACTGCCCTTTGGATGTTGACTATTGCCTGGCTGATAATATACCTTCTCCATAGCTACTTTAAGAGAGGCTGAGCGCCTAAGAATAAGCAGCTACTGTTGTGCTGCTTTCCAAGGTGCTATAGAAATCCACGAGATTTTACTTACTTACTAGGACACCTTACAATTAAAAATACAGTATATCTGACAACGATCAATGTTCTGGATAACTACGAACAAACAAAGCGGTTTTCAGTTCTCGTTTGAATGTTTCTATTGTCTTTGCCATAGTTGTTAATGATGACAGGGTACTCCAAACTGGTATCTGCCATCAGTTGCCAATGGTAACGTGGCGTGTAGACGGAACAATGAGAGTAAGAGTAGACACAGATCACAATCGTCGACGAGAGTTGATGTCAGATATCTTGCAGAAACCAGCCGACAGATATGATGGCGCCAGACCATGAAGACACCGATAAGCAAGGATCACTAATTTGTATTCAATCCGCTGTGGAACTCAAAGCCAGTGAAGTTCATAAAGAAGCGGTGTCTCATGGTCTGACCTTCTGGCTTGATAGACAAGATGTGCTGCTGTATTGAGGACAGCCGAAGCCTGTCAGTAAGTTGCCTTGGTAGCCCAGCCAAGAGTGCATTGCAATAGTCCAGGCAGGCATGGCATAAATAGAGACACCACTATAAAGTCTTTACAACAGTAGGTGGAATTGAGTTCTGAATGCTTTGAATTTTTCTCAGAATTGAGAAACAGCAGGATGCCGTTTTCTGAACTTGCATTGTTATGAAGTAATGCAAGTTGAAGGTCAAAAAGATTTCACAAACTCAAAACCATTCTGATCTCCAAGTCAGTGTATTAAACTAAATAATATTGTAAGCACAAAAATCTCATACAGCAATATTTTAAACAAGACATTTATAGTTAAATAAAGTTCTGAATGTCATGAGTTCATTACCAGACTTCTCCAACATCTTTAGTTTCATTGAATACGGCAAGATCCCGAGTAAAAGCTTCTTCCCAGCTGAAAAAATCAGCCAACTCAATTCAGCTGCTGCAACACTGAAGCACAATACTCAAAAAAGAATACAGAAGACATTTTTAATCATCCAATCAAAAACATATAGCCTATGATTCAGAAGATTCCCTCTCATAATAGACCTATGCCAAAATTGCAGATTTCAAATCAAGGACTTCTGTAGCACCATAAAACAATTCAAAACAGTTTATACGAAACTAAAGATAATCGTGAACTCCCAACGATTTCATTATAGATGATCAATATTTGCGCAGATTTACAATACATAAATGTGCATGAATCCTTGCCTACTTCTATTGGGCATAACGAATAATATATCTACGAATGTTCCATCTTCTTGCATAAACACATAAAAACATTGTGCAGATCTGGTATATTTTCGTGTAAACCAATCAAAAGCGTTTGAAGGGATTGGGCAAATGGAGCACATAAGAGGTCATTCAGCTATATGGTGATGACAGGAAAAACACCTCAAAATTTCCTCCTCCAAATATTAAATACTGCATCTGTGCTATATGCTTTGCGTACAGAGCATGCTTTTCGATCGCTGTTTTTGACAAGTATCTTAAGTTATTTTACTTTGGGGTGCCATTGGCTGATACTTCTGAACACTGAAAAGTGGTGCTATAGAAGTTTAAGATTAGATTTGATGTTATTTGCGATAAGACCGTCTAAGTAACTATTTTTATTAAGCTGAAAGAAATCTAAAATATTCTGACTATTCCTTTGTTCCGAGGCGCGATGGATCGAGTTCAGATTCTGAGGAAGTTTCGTCTTCTTCGCCGTCTTCGATTTCAACATTTTCTTTTTCTGTTTTTTCCATTTCCCACGCAATAATACAGAGCGATATTTCAGTAAAAGAACCATCTGCGATATTATTTGCAGTAATAAGTATAAAGTAAAATCTCGTGGATTTCTATAGCGCCTTGGAGAGCAGCACAACAGTAGTATGTGAAAAGGGACAGGTTTAAATAGAGATATCATCAGAGTTGAACATCTCTATGAACGTCTAATCTTTTAATCTCAATTCACGAGCAGTTTAAACCGTTCGAGACAAAAGCCACATGAATATTTAAGAAAAAACTTATGACACCAGTCGGTGGTCGTTCCGGACTTTAACCAAAATCCTCTATTGTCAAATTCAATCAGTTAGTCCGATTTTCCGGTCCCGATTAACACCTAAAGCGACGATCGACTGAGTAAGTCGCCTAAGTGCATTACTTAAAATGGCGCTATAGAAGTTTACTAATAGAATTAATAAGACACTTTATTTACCCGGTGTATATATTACGATTATTATTTAGGCCGTGGTTTAAACTTTAATTAAGACGCAAATTGTTGCACAATTAAATAGTCAATTGTAATTGAAAAACGATAACATTTTGAAACTAATTTAAATTGAAACCCATAAAATTATGAAGAAAGATGTTTTGTTCGGCCGAACAAGGGCTGATTATAATGGCAATTTGGCAAATTCATCGAGAAACCCTGCTGGGTAAATCCGAGATTGACTGGGAAAACATTTAATGTGTTACAACCGGAAGTGCGTTGCCAGCGATAACAATTGACAATTGTTGGATTTTGGGAAATAAATGTCAGAAAATACAATTAAATACAAATAAATCTAGAGCTTAAAAGTCGATCTGCGCAGCGATCGATGTTGTAGAGCACGCTCAAATCGAGCACTTTTTGCGTTTAGGACTCGGTTTTGTGCTTTCACGGGTCTTGGAGCATGAAGCATTAGCGAACGCTCATAGTGTGTATTTTTATTTGTGCCAAAAAGTATATAAGAATTGCCGTAATGCCCTTAAAGTTCGCTAGTCCTTCGCGTAGTTGGCCGATTTCGATGGCTGGGTGGTGTTGCCTGATTCTGGTGTACCTCCAGTTGGTTCGTGCCACCGACGTTAGTTTCACCATCGAGGTGGCGGCTGGTTCAAGGGACTGTTTTCACCAGTCGCTCACGAAAGATGTACAATACGAATCTGAATATCAGGTATGGCAGAGAACTCGTCTAATTCAACTTTACAAGATTCTAGTGCAAATTAGTCTAGTTGGTTCGTCCATGGCTTAGGACATTTGAAGGCATTCTATACTTACATGAGAATAATCTTGAGTAGATTTTAAGACACTTGTTAGTTTCGATTTGCATATCGAGTTTGTTGCGTTGATGTGGTTGTTATTTTGAATGTGGATTTTCGTTTATATCAATATACAGGCTGCAGTCGTTATGATTTTATCCTTTCCCCAGTTTGTTGGCTTTTATTATTGATAGACAGTCGTTAATTGTGGATGGGTGGTGCTCTGTTGCTTTATTTTGCTCATTTTGTAGGTTTTAGATGGAGGTGACCTCGACATCACCTTCTACATCAATACGCAGTCGGGCCAAGCAGTGGTTTTTGATGAACGCAAATCAGGAGAAGTTCATCGGTTGTTGATCTTTTATGAACCGAAATAAGATGCCAACACTTCTTATTTGATAGGCTGTCCACGGCCATGTGGACCATATCCAGTGTTTAATATTCATGGGATTAACCCCTTAACTGAGTGCCCCGAGTAACACTCGTCCATTTTACATTGAGTTACAAATGGTTGCCCAGTTAAGGGGTTAATACATCCCCACTGGTCATATCTGGTGTTTGATTTTCACAGGATTTACCCCTCCTCCACTGGTTAAGGCCAGAAACAGTGGCTGAAATTTTGGGTTTGACTGTATAACCTCTACTCAGGTAGATACCTTTGAGATTGGAATATTTCGACCAACTTGGACCTTTTTCGAAATATTAAGCACTGGTCGCATTTTGAGGGAAAAGTTGTGAATTCACCTGAATCCAGCATCCTCACCTTCTTTGCTGCAACTTGTCAGTGACAGTCAATACATGAATAATAGGCTTACCCCACATGAATACCTTAGTGCATCTTCCAAACCAACATTCATTTTTGAAGCCAAGTCCATATTAAATTTGCCCAATTCTTGCATAATTCTATTGATCATTTATCATCATGTATGATTTGCCACTGAATTTTAATGCTTCTCTATAGAAACGAGGTTATATTTTAAAGGGGTAAAATTTATCAAATTATCTCTTGAAATGTCTGTAGAATTGTTTTTTTGATGTTCCAAACATCCTTATGCTATTAAAATTGACCATTTTGCCTTGTTGAGAAAAGTATACAGACACAGACTGTACTTTCTGATGCTTTCAGCAGAATACATATGAGACTTTGCCTTGGAAGTTGGAACCTCCTGTATAGATTTTAAAAATTAACGTTTTTAATACTGTGCTTGGTACAGTGAAATGTGGCAGCCATATTGGATCGGTAAGCTACAAACTGAATCAAATATAGTTAGCGATGGAAGAGTGATTTTCTTAAAGTTGCACTTCCTGACAAGACGTTTAAGTTTGAGAAATACTGTTTCCTGTGATGAAGTGGATGAATGTTTATATATAAAGTTTTTTTTGTGTTGTGCAGGTTGACTGCTGCCGAGACGGGCGACTACAAGATATGCTTTGACAATGTGTTCAGTCACTTTACGCCAAAAGTCGTCTTTTTTGAACTTGTTTCCGACAATGATGACGATGATGATGAGGATGAGGAAAAACTTTTTGGCAATTTGCCAGACAATGCTGATTATGAAGTCAGTCTGGATAAAGTTAAGGTATTCTCTTGAGATTTGATTGGATCAATAGTCTGCTATTTTCTTTATTTCTTTTTATTATTATTATTATTATTATTATTATTATTACACTGTGACTAGCTGTACTTGGAAACGTGTTGATGTGGCTATTTTGGGTTGAGCCCCCTTGCTCTCTATACCGCACAATTGTAAAAATCACCCGTTGTCCCGCTTTGTTTTATCGCCAAATTATAAATTTTTTATGTTTAATCGCTAGACTATAAAATTGTACCATTTAACAGCTGACAATAGATTATGGCACCTAATTAATACGCATGTGATTTCTAATTCATTAGCTGTAAAATAATGCTACGATGTTGGCTTCCATTGTTTACAGGATAAAATCCACAATTTTGTGTGTGAAATGAAGCAATGAGTCACTATGTTTGATCATTAAATTTTTGACACTGCTCAGCCGCCGTGCAACATTAAAATTTATCGCTTAAAAAAATAACATGTTTAGTGGACAAAATCAGTTATTTCGACCGGACTATTTAGCGACGCATCACCGCTGTCTCGCTGCACGCGTGATTCATACGCCAGGTTGGCGTTTTAGTGCGGATGTGGTGATGCGTGATTCGTAATCGGTGATAAATAGTGCTGTTGAAATAATTGATTTTCTTGCTATGTATATTTGTAAAATTATGAAATTATGACTAAAGATTGTGTGTATATATATATATATATATATATATATATATATATATATATCTGCCATGAATTTATTCAAGAATTTTTACTTATAAGGCTTTCAAAAACCTAAAAATCAATAAATGCCCGCTTGGATGCCATTCGACACAGCTTAATTCCACTGCCAGTGAAGAGGTGGCACTTTTAAGAAACAGTTTTTTTGTTTAAAAACTTTTTGCCCAAAAAGAACATGCTTTTTAATGTAAGAATATGCTTGTATTCGAATGAAAGGTTGTGTAAAAGTCTTGAAACAATCGGTGAAGAACTGTTGTAGATTAACCCCTTTCAAAGAAACAGATTTACATTTTTATTTATATAGATGGTTATTGACGCATGTTAGGCCATTCAAATGGGTTTGTCGTATTGTTATGAAAGTTGAATTTCTAAATTATCTTAATTTTGGGATTTATGAAAAATAATTGAGGTTATTCTGACAGAGAACTGCCATCGATTTTGGTATACTTTAAGAAATTTTGCGTTTTGTTCAAATCCTGCCAAACCGGGTCGCCAACAACTCGATGATGACTAATAATAAATAAATGATATCATGTCTAAAAATATTATCAGACAGCCAAATTAATGTGTATTTCCATCGGCATGCTGAGATTTTTCGAGCTATTCACCATTTTTCATTAACAATTGATACTCCACCCCTACGGATTTGAGAATTTCCCCAAACAAAAACTAGTCATGAAGAGGGTTAACCCCTTAACTGGGTGCCCCGAGTAACGCTCGTCCATTTTACATTGAGTTACAAATAGTTGCCCAGTTAAGGGGTTAAGGAGTGTACAGACATTTAGGATGATTTTTCATTGTCAATAGCCATATATTTTGTAGATGATGGTGGTTTTGGTGGTGATGGTGGTGGTGGTGTTGGTGGTTTTGGTGGTGGTTGTGGTGATGATGATTGGGTACACACTTTGTGAGAGTTTTTGGTGCTTGTAGGATAAATCTAGTGTTATTATGCTGCTAGCACTGTTATTTGGTGAAATATTTGTCTTGTATAATTTTTTATTTTTAGGATGCTTTGGAAAAGATCCACAACGGCCTGCAAAAGTCGATTCAAATCCAGAAGCTGTTTTCCGCGATCGAGTCTCGAGACCGCGCCGTCTCGGAAAACAATTTTGAGCGCGTAAACTTCTGGTCTAGTCTGCAGGTGTTCGTCATGATTTCTGCGGCGGCCGCCAACGTCGTCCTGATTCGCGGCCTGTTTTCGAGTCGCGACAAAGCGGCCCACGGAACGAAAGTCCGAACATAGACAATATTATTCACGATAGTAAATTCTAATGTGGTGCTTAATAATAATACCATAGTTTGTTTTTCCTTGAGGCTTGTTAGGGGAGGGGTGGTTTTTTAAACGGCGACTTTAAATGGATGTCTTGTTACTACTTGATGTGGAATGAGGGATGAATAAAAGGATGGTGATATGGATTGTATTTTATGTCTATTTTAAGGTTTATATGCGATATTATACATCAGAAGCAATAACATGATATTTGTGTCTTTTTCAATTAGAAGCAGTTGATTATGTAAGGGTTTTTACGGTAAAATTTGTGGGCTTGCAATAAATGTGCAATTTCTTTTTGCACGCGTAATATGAGTGTAATCATTACATCTGGCTGTGATCCAAGGGAAGCCGTACTTTCAAAGATGTTGAGGCAGAGTTGTAAAATGTAACTGCTTATGTGAATGCCTTTTGTACTGTTGGTTTTTATTTGTCCCATTTTTTGTGCAGGATATAGACTGTTATCCTGAAATATAGTCACTGGTTATGGCTGTTGCATTGTTCTAAGTAGCCATTGCTGGTAGAACAAAGTTTTTTGCTAATTTTTTTCTCAATTTTGAAAAAAAAATTGTGATCATTTTTTATGGTTTTTAATAGGTTGTAGAACTTTAAAGTGTATGTTTGAAATTTAAGCTATTGATCCCTCTTCTGTTATGATTGTCAGTTGTGTTGATGTGGCTTGACGTTGATTTACCCCGCATGATAAATTTTGAATGTCAAAGTTTTGGATTGAAACTAAGATAAACTAATTTTCGATTCTTGGTTTCAGTGTCTGTTTTGCGTCCTACTGCCACCGAATGTGTACAAGTTTTAAAATGTTTGTGCAGTTGACGATTGTGTCAAAGCAGTCGAAGTATTAATTTTGCTTTGTACACCGAAAGAACATTAGTATTTGTCCTTCAGAGAGAGTTGGTCCTTGGATAATTTAAGCGAAGTTCAATGAAATGTTATATTTGAGCTTTTGGTATTCTGTTGTGACGGTCACTTTTCTTAGTTTGCCATATGCTTTCGTATACTTTGGTTAAGAACGTTCTATGCATATTTTTTAGCATTTTCTGTTAAATTTTTTAAATTTTTTCTCTAAATTCCATAGCATACTGATTGGTAGCTAGCTAGTTCTCTGCGCATTTCAGACATTAGGCATCAAATTTAGCTGGAATAACCGAATGAAATGGTTTTTTTGTGTATGTTTTGATATTGTACTGTTAAAAATCAAATAGCAAGGTCTGATTGTTTTTATTAGTTTATGACAATTGATTAGCCCATCTGTCTATCTTAGGCCTATTTACTGGAATATAGGATATCCTTACTGGAGAAAATTGGTCAGATTTTTCCAGCGATGACTGTTGATTCTACTGGCACAAAGGTTCCATTTTCCAGTTTATTTCAGAAGATTTATCTAATTTTTAAGTGGTTTCTCTAGCGGAATGAATATACGTTTTCTACTAGCGTCAATAACAAGCAAAGCGATTGTTGGATTGTTGTTATGTCAAGAAAAAAATCTTTTAAAAAGTTTCCTTATGAAACTCACAAGCATATAGTGATTCCTTCCTGAGTGAGATAATATTTCAGTCTGATGGAATAGAGTCAATAGACTCGTGTACCACGAGTTTAGTTTTGTACCACTGGAAAGCGATTTGGATGTGTTGTCTGGAGAAAAAGGCTCGGAGCAGTGGCCTTAGCCAGTATTTCCGGAAGGGGGGTTTTGGTTTTGACTTTTGACTGTGACCAACTTTCGAAAAATCTCAACAAGCAAAAAAGTCATCCTTATCTTTCCTTCTTAAATTTTTCCTTTGCACATGCTGACCAGTGGCGGCTCCACCGGGGGGGCCAGGGGGGCCCGTGCCCCCCTATTGAGAGCCTGGCCCCAGTGGCCCCCAGTTGGGACCCTATACTTAATGCTACATACATTAAACAACAAATGGTTGGCCCCATGATTAGAAGTTGCCCCCAACGGCCCCCCCACTTGCCAAATCCTAGAGCCGCCACTGATGCTGACAAGCAAAAAGAAGGTCGTCACCTAACAGTGCTTAAAAAATTTGGGTCGGCAGCGCCAATGGGGGGGGGTTGACCCCCAAAACCGCATCCGAAAAAAATGTGTATGAAAACATTTTAAAATTTTTTTCGGCAGCAACCAAAGGGGGGTTTAACCCCCAACCTCTCTTGGCTACGCCACTGGCCTGGAGAGTCTCGTGAACAAAACTGCATCCTTATCACATTAGACAACTTGTGCCACATGACCAATTATTATGACACTATAGTGTCATAATTATTGCGCCTTACCGAGTATTGTTTAGGGTCTCTGTCGAATGCGCGTTCAGTTGTGCATCCGGGCAGCTGCAATTAAATCTCGAGGTAAAGTGCGGAAGAATCCAAGTCACGTGATCCATGCATAGTTGAATTAAAAATTTG
Source organism: Metaphire vulgaris (assembly GCA_018105865.1). NCBI lineage: Eukaryota > Metazoa > Annelida > Clitellata > Crassiclitellata > Megascolecidae > Metaphire > Metaphire vulgaris. Next base: position 14,784,068 of record CM030840.1, read on the forward strand.
CCTTCGTAGGAATGTGTGACGCATTCAACAAATTGGGCCAAGGCTTTGAAAATAGGAATGTGGACAGGCATGTCCAATTGGGGGGGGGGTCTGTTATGAGTCTTATGCCTATTTCCCAGAACTGTTTTCCGACTTATTTTGACCTGTGCACCGTGTGGGAGTTGTCCGGGACGGCTGGTCAGAAAGGGAGAGATTTTCCTAATTGCTCCCGTCACCGTATTTGTAGGCCTATAAGTCGGCGTTGGCGGTTATTTTATTTCGACATCAGATTCTGCCTCGATCTCTCAAGAAATTCTGGCTTGAAGTCAGTCAAGAAACTGCCCAGTACAAACACTGTGTTTGTTTTGTTAAAAAAAAACTTAGCATGATTTAAAGTGGCTTATGAGGCATTACTGCCTGCGTGAAAGCCACTAGGGGCACTAACGGGGCTTGAACCCGCTCCGTCAGCCTGACGCTCCAGCACGTAACCCACTCTGCCATCTTCCGCTCTTCTTCTTGTTTGTTTGAAGACGCGCCCGTATCAAAGATGATGAGCCTGTATAGGAATGCTTTAAGAATGGACGATTTTTAACAGCATTTTGGTATTTAATACACTAGTAAACTAGTCTCCAGGTAAAGCATCCGCATGCCGTATTAATGTCGTCGTCGGTGGGCAGGGGATTGCCTACTACCCGGTATTCACAATCTCCTCTCCCCGGAATCTAACCGCTCCTTTAAATCGGAGCTGACTCATCCGAATGGGTCAGAAAGGCACCAAATAATTTTACTCTATCAACAGGGGCGTGAATCACGGAGGAGGCGGACTGCGGGGGACGGTCTCACCCAAAAATTAGTGAAGGGGCATATAGTATCATCTTCCCCCAATATTTTTTGCTTCTTTGCTTCTTTAACGTAATAAATTTTAGGACCTAAAAAGCATGACAAGCAAAAAATGACATCACTTTTTTTCTTCTTTGTGCTTCTTTAAAGTCCTACAAAGTCTGACAAGCAAATAAGGGGCGAGCAGGGTGCGATTTGTGACCTGGAGCAGTGAGGGGAATATGTCGAGCTTGGGGGATGTAGTTGTTGGGAAATGTAGCAGTGGGGGGATGTAGTGGTGGAGGATGTAGCAGTAGGGGGATGCAGTTGGGCAGTGGGGAGGGGGAGGAAGCTTCCCCTTCCCCCTACAAATCGCGCCCTGGGGGTGAGTATACTTTAAAATTACTATTCTCTCCCCCCACAATGCTGATGGCAGAAATACGCCTCTGCCTATCAAGATACAGTATACATGGGCGCCCGCACATTAGGGGCTGTCCATTAATTACGTCAGCAATTTAGGGGAGGGGGTTTGAAAAAGTTTGACAGTTGCTGACAGGGGGATGGGGTGGGGTCAAGAGAAGTTGACATCAAAAATTTCACTTTTTACAAATAATAAAAAAATTGAAAATTTCATGGAATACTATTTATTAAAGTGGAAAAAAGTATGGTAAAAAAGGTCATCACCACCACATTCTGACACTCGATGAGCAAAAAAAGAAAAAAATGGTCATCACCGCAAAAAATAATAACCTTGTTATTGGGACCTGTCATTGATCTGGGGGGGGGGGTCAAAAGTTTTTGACATTATTATAGGGGGTAACTGAAAGTTGACAGTTGTCGACAAGGTGGAGGGGGTCAAAAATTGCCCAAAAATTGTTGACATAGTTAATGGACAGCCCCTTAGGGCAACAGGGGCACTTGCCACTTGCCCCTGAAAACTGCAAATACCAATATTTCACAGTGAAATTTGAAAACCGTGCTAAAATATTAACCGTGACCACTGTGTTAAACTATCTTGCCCCTCCTGGAAAATTATCTGTGGGCGCCCATGTCACGTGAGACTTGTGGCCTTTTATGTCTTAGGCGCTGTTGGTTTCCGGCAAATTCACGGATCTACCTCAGTAATTAATCTTAACCCCTTAACCGTGTATTTAACTGTAACTCAATGTAAAATGGATGGATATATCCGGGATCCCCAGTTAAGGGGTTAATTTATGTCTGTTATCATTATGTACTGGTTATTTTCATGCGGGATCCATGATCCCTTCAGTAACCATTTCTTATTTCTTTCTCAGCCTTCCTCTGAGTAGATACTATGCTATTATTAGACAAGTATATAGCCTAGGCTTATATATACATTATTCTGTTTAACTTTTATGGAAATTGTGGAGAAATTATGGAGAAAGAAATAAATATGTCATGTCATAAAAAAGCCAGATAGTAGGTAGGCCTACTGCAATGAAACATGCCGTCAGAGTATAAAAGTATAGGACAGGCTAAGAACAGATTATTGTAGCTCTTGATTCATTCAACGATGGTAAATCATGGTTTAATAGGCAGGGCCGCCGAGAGAAATTCCGGGCCCCGGTACAAAAACATTTTGTGGGCCCTGAAAAAAATTATCAAGTCTCTGAAAAACCTGACGAGCAAAAAAAGTTTTCTACTCTCCAAAATGGTCTGACAAGCAAAAAAAACTTTTTCACTTTTATTAATACATCATTATCTCCGGCCGCGGACCACTAAAACCTCCATGGGCCCCCGGTACAATGTACCGGCTGCACCCCCTCTCCTCAGGCCTGTTAATAGGCCTAATCTGCACAGGAGATAACAAATGCAGAATTCTCAGAAAGGGAGTGCCAGGAGTGGCTGTGCAAGGAAGACATTTTTGGCAACCCTGAGTAGAGTACAGTATATGGAACAGCGTGGACGAAAAGGCAAGACAGTTGAAACAGACAGTAATGTCAGTAAATGGATTCATAGGTTAGCTAAGAGAACTGGATCATTAAAGTGCAATACAGTATTAGTGGCTTTCACATAGGCCAATGCTTCTTAAACTACTTGAAAATCACATAATAATAATAATAATAATAATAATAATAATAATAATAATAATAATAATAATAATAATAATTTCTGCTAATCATATTTAAACATAGCCTCATAAAGGCAAAGATAGGTCCCGTACTCGAGTCCGAGCGTTGGATTCTGGCGCTTATCTCCGGCCTGGGCATTGGGCAATCAGCGACGTAGGTGGTACACAGGGCCGGATTAAGGTCCGAGTGGGCCGGGGGGGGGGCTGAGAAAAAAAGGCCTATACTGATAATCAGTGGCGGCTCTGGGATTTGGCAAGTGGGGGGCCGTTGGGGTGGCAACTTCTAATCATGGGGGGCCAACCATCTGTTGTTTAATGTATGTAGCATTAAGTATAGGGTCCCAACTGGGGGGCCACTGGGGGGCAGGAACTCAATAGGGGGCACGGGCCCCCTTGAAAAAGGTCATCGCCCTTTCAAATCGTGCTGACGAGCAAAAAAAGGTTATCTCGAAAATTGGTGGGCCTATTTTCATGGTGGGCCTGGGGCTGCAGCCCCCTCAGCCCTCGCCTTAATATGGCCCTGGTGGTACACCGTACAGGCCATCATTCTGGGTAGGTTGCCAATACTTTTCCATAGACCCACGTTTTACCTCGCAGCTTATCGCTGCTCTTGTTATCACTGTCCTCTAGCGAGCAAGGCTGAGCCGACCGTAGGGCCCCTCCGGGTATCGAACCCGGAACATTTTGCTTTATTGTCCAGTGCTGTAACCACTACTAACTCCCCGCCCCTCATAGGCACACACAAATCATACATTTATTGCAAAATTTTATTAGAAATCACATTGTGAGAGCAACATTAACTGTAACTAAGCACATAGAAAATAGATGTCAAAGTATTAATTGTAGCAGTTAGGCTGAAAGGTTTTCAAAATTCCAGTTCCCTGAGTTTTTTTAAAAACAATACATCGATAGCGACCACAGTTTCCTGTTGTATTTTTATACATAGAAAACGTTCTTCGCTGCTTTAGCATCTAATTAGTATTGAATATCATCGGTCCCACGGTTAAAAGCGAAATAGCGTTAAAGTGCTATTATCAAAATCAGACGATTTTTTGGTAGGCAACTACTCAGTCTATTCATTAGGCCTACTCCAGTTGTTCTATCACACCCTCGCAGACCGAGGTCGTCTTGCACTTTAATCGCTAGGTGTCGCCAGTCGTTGTTCGAAACGAGTCTATGTTTTGCTGAGAAGGGCGGGAAAATGGCGCCGGTCAGAGACGCTCAGTCGAGATGTTCATCAATTTCACCGATATTTTGGCAGGTTCCCGTCGGTTGACCGTTGGCCAGGTGAGCGAACTGATAGACTAGGCGCTGTCCGTCAACTCTGTTTAGAATTCCACGCGTGTAGTAATATCTACAATCGATAAATAATAGTTTTAATAATACTAAAAAAATTGTAAACAGTAATAGCATAGATCATACAATGCCTAGATGGTGCTCAGATGTTGACGTATTAAATTTAATCTGGATGAATAGGACTATAACAGAAGATAGAAAGAAATTGAGAGGGAGTATTTTTGAACAATCACTTTATAGTTATTTAATTTATTTTCAGTGGTTTTCAGTGGTTTTCACACATGCTCACTTAGCCTCCTAAACCACTTAAAATCACACTATTATTATTATTATTATTAAAATTATTATTATTATTATTGAATCAGATTTAAAGTAAATACGCAATTCAGTGAATTTTGCGTACCTGAGTGCACGTCCCATCGTCTCGTAGTTCATCGTCGGCTTGTTTTTTCGTGCTCCCCACATTCTGGACACCGCCTTGGTGTCGTTCAGTCGGAAGACTCCGTGAGACTCGTCGACCCAGCTGATGTGGGCCGGGCAGTGAACGGGACTGTGAAGCAGCTCGAGAAGAAACTCCCACAGGTAATTGGACCCACCGGACTTTCTTCGACGTGCTATTTGACGACTGAATGAACCGCTGCGTACTTTCTCTGCACGAAACAAACGCCACAACATACTGAGTATGTCGAAAGATACCCGACAACAGCAAAAGTTGTAATTACTTGTTTTAATTAATTGTAATTAGTTGTAAAAGCATTAAAATATTTCATTGACGTTCTTGTAAGGTTTATATCTTCATAAGCGAGTATAAGAATTCTAGATCTCAGTTCTCACACAGGGCAGATCCTTCTGAACCATTTTAAACCTTGCCATTATTATTATTATTATTATTATTATTATTATTATTATTATTATTATTATTATTATTATTGAAATTGACAGCGCATTTTAACCATCGATAGCTCGTAACTGGAGTCCAGTGTTTAATCTGGACTCCGGGGGGGGGGGGGCTGACAAAGCCGGGGAGGAAACTGATAAATCCGGGGGAATTCTGCTAGGGGGCTGCTGTTAGTTGATGTAGTATGCCAAAATTTCCGGGGGAATTTGAAATTTCCGGGGGGGGAAGAGCAATTTCCCCCGGAAACGACCTAGATTAAATCCTGCTGGAGTCTCTCCCACTTGCACGAAATTTGAAATTTGAGATGTCGCACAGATGTTTAAAATTGGTTGCCTACCTTTACTGTCGATTTCGGAAGACTTTAGATCCTTTTCCGTGGCAGTTTCGTTGAAGGAGTTTGCGTCGTAATCGTTACTGACGACCGAGTTGAGCTCCTCGTTCGAATGGCGACTGCTGCCACCTGGCGACTGGCACCTCGACGACGGTTCCGTTTTGCACGTTATTGGCAGAAGTGTGGGCGGCGAGGAGGGGGCGACGTTGGGGCGAGACGTGTAAGGTGCTTGAGTCCACATACGCTGTAAAAACGCGACATATTCGGCAAGACGAGCCGAATTGTGCGGATGTAGGTTTCCGTATAAAGCGGAGGGATGTAGCGGAGTCACGTGACACATTGGGTTGGAAATACTTGACGCAGCTGTCATGGCCGAGGATGGTAAATTCTCGAACTGTTGACGGTAGAAATATGAACCTAAAATCGAAACCATTAATGTAGGCCTATATTTATAAATTGTTTATTTTATCAACTAAATACACAAGCATATAAAATAACACACACTAGGAACTAACTGTAGGCAGTGGCGTAGCAGTAGGCCTATGCTCGGTGGGGGGCCCTTTCCAGCGACGTCATTTCACTGTTTTTCAGGGGGGCGAAACACTTTCGATCTGACAATTTTACAAAAAAGTTGACCTTTTTTTGCTTGTCGGTCATTTTTGGTCATTTTTTGCGAATCAACCCCTCCTTTAGGGGTTCATGGCCATTTTTTGCTTTTCAGTCTTTTAACCTATTATTTAGCCGATTTACATTTGTAGCTCGGGTCGGGAGCCCTTTGCAGGTCGGGGGGCGACGGGGGCCCTTGGCATTTGGCCAGGTTGTCCATATTGCTGTCACGCCTCTGACTGTAGGCTATAAGTATTATAGTAATGGAAGACGTGCTGTTTGTCGAACAAAAAACGGCTCGTGCAGGGCTCCACTAGTTAAACAACACAACACTTGAAATTCGTATCAAATGTGTACACGCCCCGGACATTGTAAATCAAATACCAAACATTTTTGACGACTCGCGTGATTTTATGACGACATGCGACTAAGCTTTTGTCGTTACATCTATAGTATGAACACGCCTGCGTTCTTTCTACCCACATCCGCAACAATAATAGCAAGAAATAGTTATTTGCTAATAATTTTCAACTAATCAGTACGCATAGATTATTGAGTTAGAATTACAAACAGGCAAATCTTGTAACTCGGATGCGAAATCATGATATATTTTAACAGATATCTGGTGTGTGTGTGTGTGTGTGCGTTTGTGTGTAACAGTGCATTCTGTAGTCACGCCTTTTGATCGTTTGTTTCCTTTGACCCAATCAAATACCACAGAGATGAGGAAGCGTTTTCCATTTCTCTCTGTATTCATAAATGCATGTCTAACCAAGAAGTCCAAATAATTTTTTACCAGAAAGTATCGCATATTTCCTTCCGATGTCTATTTACAAACGTTGGCGCGTTACGTTTAAAGATTATACACAATTGAAGGAATTCTGCATAATTCCTTTTTTACACTTGGAATTCTGCGTAAATTTGTAATTATTTTACATTTGGAAGCTTACCGTTCGAAGGATGATCGAACGGAGCTAGGCCTACGCGTGACGGATTGACGGGGTGGGTCGGTGGACTGACGTCGAAGGGCCAGAGCTGAGGTGGCAGGGACGGTGTCTTGGGTGGATCCGGACTTGCACTCGGTGAACTGATTGGTGACCGATCAACCGAATCGAACGCTTTCTCGTAGTCATGGTCGACTGAGTCGTCGTTCAAACCAAACCGGACACGGTCCGATGACGACACGGCTGTAGAAAAAAACGGAACGGAATGTTAAAAACAATGATATCGTCACGAACACTGACACCAGTATATAGGCCTACGTAGTGATGAGGTAGGCCTAATTCGGAAGAGTTGGGAAGTTAGGCTAATCTGCTCACTCCTTTTGTCCGCACGCAAGAACCGGCGGTCACCTCCCACTATGAAAAAAAAATGCTGAAAAACTTTCCAACGTAACACTGACGTTTACTTTGGGCCCATGGGTGGAGTTTGGATTGTGTCCTTGCGGGGGTGGAGGGTGGGGGGCTAAACTGCAGCCAGTAGAAGTATGACGAGCCAAAACTGGTCTGACTAGTTTATAACTAAATTTTCCAAAGAATCGAAAAGAATGTTAGAAATATTCGAATCAAATATTAAGAAAAAGTGGCAGTGACTTTATTTTTTTTGCTTTTCAAGCTCTTCAGGGCGGGCCCCAGACTCATGCCCCTCTCGGCGGGCCTGATTACGCTGTTCAACAAGCAGCAGAAAGAATTGCTGCTTGTTGGAATGTCCATTGGGGGAGGGGGCTGAAAAGTCATTGCGCCTGCTTAACGGGCAAATAAAATTTGTTGGGATATTCGTGGAGGAGGGGGCTTATCTCCCTAACCCATAATAAACTCCGCCAGTGCTTTGGGCCATGTGCCCCCGCCTTTGACTGGAACATTACGGCGCGTTTGAATTAAGCGTCATTGCTTTCAAATTTCTTTGTGACGCTGTTTAGGCTATTCATTCACGGATATCCATTTTGATTAGTTTAGTTTAAATAGCTTACAAAGTTTACATCCGCCGGTATTTTCTACTACATGTTTGTAAATATTTCTGGTCAGTTTGCTGCTTTCTACTCCTTATCTTATCGATGCCGGTACACAGCAAACCCTATCTGTTATTATTATTATTATTGTTGTTGTTGTTGTTGTTGTTGTTGTTGTTGTTGTTGTTGTTGTTGTTGTAAACGAAGACCAGCGTTGTCGTCGTCATCAACAGACCCACCGTGATCTCTGATGATTAGCCGACATCAGGTCAGTGATGGTCGACTAAATGGCACCATAGAAGTTCACTGATGACGACTGCGACGACGACGACGACGATGATGATGATGATGGTCAGTCATAGTAAAGTAAGATCTACTCACCATATCTCTGTAGCAACGACTTCTTGAAGGCTTTTCGAGGCACGCTGGTCTCGTCTTCGCCGGATTTCCTTTTCGTTCTGGAATGTTCCTCCGCGTTTCCGTCGATTCTCTTCGCTTCCTTTAACGATAAATCCAGAGGGAAATCGTTGGCGCGTTCCGGCTTCAACTCGGGCCAGTCGAGCGCTCGGCTCCGCTCCATCCACGGAGGACGACCCGGCAATTCCGGTTCGATGGCTCCGAATTCCGTCTTGATCACCGATACAACGACCATTTTCGCTTCCTGCGGTCTATAGGCGAGAATTCTGATGCTCGTGTTACAAGAGTTTTTAGATCGCTCGTTGTTGCCAGTCAGTCGACTTATCGTCGGCCAACTGGCGGCGAAGGCGTTTTTAAGGGCAACCTTTGACGTAAGCACTTCACTGTTGTTCGTTTTAAACGCCTGAGTTTAGAGTTTAGACGCATAGTCACTTGTGTCAATATAGTCCCTCCCTTCAGCCTAAATAAGCTATTATGAGGAAATAGTGGCTGCTTCTATGCACAGCTCAATGCGCGCCACCGACCTTCTCTAACGGCCTAATCTTAGTCTTCCTACTGACAGTAGTAGTAGTTCGACGTAAGGGCGCCTGAATTACACTGTTTACTTAAACTGCTCGTCCCATGTGCGTCTTTCGGACTAAGTTAATTGCGTCAAATTGAGGAATACTCGAATGACGCCCAAAATACTGTTTCCGCTTATCGTGTCCACCTTTTGACTAAACGATTTACGATTAATCTTAGGCCGAACGAACGAGCGAGCGGATGCCGCGGGTTGGGCCTCGGTGCGATCGAAACGGGTTGAAAATAGCGCAGCAGTTTTTTTTTTGATAACGAAGCGGAAGTTGCGCGATTAACGAAGCCATTTCCTGTTACGAATTTTACTCTTTCGAAGAGTGTTCTGTTTGTTTGCACGCAACGTGGGATGTAAATTTTGAATTAGCTTCGTCATGGCCACGGGGGTCTAGTCGGACTGAATGCCTTGACGCCCAGCTGGCGGCGTTCCTATGGTATGGATGGTATGGTATAGTATAGTGTGGTATGGTATAGTATGGCATGGCATGGACAATGGACAATTGTCCATGCCAGGCCATACTATACCATACCACACTATACACACACACTATACCACTATATATACTACTGTCCCATGGTATGGTATGATTTGGTATGGTATGATATGGTATGGTCGTCCATCCTCATTGCTGAGCGTCGGGTGCAATGCAGGTTGCCGACAAGGTTCTCCGCGTGACTCTGTCTTTTGCAGTTCTAATGCAATTGATAATTGGTTGTTTTGTCCATTCCACAATATCATCCGTCCATCGTCTACGAGGCCGCCCTCTCTTCCTCCTGCCGTTAATTCTACCATGCAGTATCATCGTACTACATACTGTGGATTGTCTGCTCGTATTATGTGACCAAAGTATTTCAGTTTCCTAAGTTGGAGAACTGAGTAACCCATAATAGACGCCTCTTGTCCCCCAAAGTTCTTCTATAATTGAGTCGTTTGTTGTCTGCTTTTTCCAGCTAAAGGACATCATTCTTCTGAAAGCTTTTATCTCGAAAGCAGTGATTCTTTTCTGGTCTGCCTTCATCTTCACCATCCAATCTTCAGCTCCATACATTGCAATGGACCAGATCAGTGCTTCTTCCATCAGGCGTTTCTTTATCTGCTCACTGAGCGACCGATCTTTCCATATGGTCGTTAGTGTCTTGATGGTTGAACGCCCCATGCCAAGCCTTATTCTCAGTGTTGAACCCCCCTCCCCAGCTAACTTTGCAACCCTCCCAAAAATCGCACATCGGGTACATGCACTTTCTGTCGTTCATTGAATTTCAGATCTCAACCCCCCTCCCCCAGCTCAAATTTCACAACTCCAACACTGCTTATTCTTAGGGGTCATCCATATAGTACGTTCGCAAACAAGGCATATTTTCAACCCCCACCGTTGCACACAGCGTACATAGGAAACAATCTCCCAAATCCGACTCCTCCCCTCAGTGCATATACGTACTACATGGACGGACCCTTATTTCAGAGCTGTCCTCTCTGTAATTAGCGAAACAAGATAACGGAAGGTTTCCACTTGCTCAAGAGGAGGATGTCCACGACACGTGATATTGTTCCTATGCGCGAGGACACTTGAGATTTCTAAAGTTTTAGAGTAAACGATAGCGGAGCTAAAGAAAAAGTGCACGTACTGGGGCAAAACACCCAGATGATACCGCGAAAACGGACTCGAGTTCGCGAATACAACCCGTATAGTGAAACTGTCCGACCTATAGGATCGATCATATAGTCGAACCCGCTTGATATCTGAGTGTGCCAGATCAAAAGTAAACAGTTTTTCGGCGGTTCCGCGAACGTACGTCAAGAGGATTCGGTTCGTATACACAAGTTTCGTGAATTCAACGTTTGCTCGGGCGTCGAGTAATTCAGTCGGTGCAGATAACTTATGAACTCGCCGCCGTGTTCAGCCCTGCATTGTGTCCGAATAGGCCAGAATTGCCACTCAAAACTCTAGGAATTCATTACCAGCATGACTTCGTATAACTTGTTCATCGACGTAAGCTTAGTCACCCGTAGGCCAACATTCTGGCTGGGACCAGCCGTGAGATTTGGGCGAAACCGTTGAGTTTTTTTTATTTTAGTTTTTTGTGGGGTGGGAGGGTGGGTGGGGAGGTAGTATAATCGAAGAGAATACGCGAATTAATATGCAAAGAAGTCCTTGACGACTTGGCGATCTTTTTTTGCTCGTCGGAAACTTTCTCCGCAGATAAAGTTATCATTTCGACGCGCCCTCCTATTCCGGAATCCTGGCGGTGCCACGGATCAACTGAGTCTACACAATTAGCTGTGTTCTGCCACTTCAGAAATATGCGTTTATCCAGATTTCCCAGATCTTTCTTTCCAGCTTGCCAAAGACTTTCGATTTCAGTCTCTCTCTCTCTCTCTCTCTCTCTCTCTCTCTCTCTCTCTCTCTCTCTCTCTCTCTCTCTCTTTCTCTCTCTCAAATACAGAAAGACGACTGTCTTTGATGATATACATGATAATGATATACACTTTGTTATACAGTAGAACCTCGTTATGACGGACTCAGTTATAACGTACCACACTGTACGGTGCCTTGTGAAGTTGTGATGCGCTGCCATTTTGGATGGTACTGGATATAACGTACTTCGGATATAATGTCCTAAATTTGACAGACCTGCCATGTACGTTATAACGAAGTTCTACTGTAGTCCTATAGCAAAACACGGAATCTATATAGGAGTGAGAATCTATAATTGGTGGGCCTATAATCTTTGCATAATACACAACTATGCGCCTATGCTTAGATTTCTACCAAAAACATGGAAGTACGCAAATTGCGTCGCCCCAAGATTTCGCATACCGACAAAATCTTGCTAAACAGTCTTGGGCTTCTTGGCTTACACATTTTTTAATTATTTTATCATTTCGAACTTCATGTACAAAGTGTTTATTCATTTCAGAGAGGGTTAAGTTGTGAAAGATTTTCTTTTATTCGACATGGAATATACTTGAAGTTTACATGAATGCCGCATATCTCTATGTTCGTATTTGTTTTCGCACTCGAAACGCGGCTGGTACGACTGCGAACGTACAACCCAAAAGGGTTGTAAAGAATATCTCTTCACCCGTTCTTCGCGCGAAGGTGTAACTTACGCCCAGATAATAAAATCATCCTTAGAAATGTTGCATTTTGATGGACCCACGTCACAGCTTTTGCATTGCGTCAACCTGTAGATATATCCTAGTTCTTGCCCTTCGAATACTTCATATAGGAACCCCCATTCAGCATTTGAACTGGCAGTTTTGTTGCCGCGGGTCGTGTCAGAATATCTCTTCTGCTCTAGTTGCTTCACAAAGGTATCTTTTACCGCGTATCGTTAATTCAATCTGTTGCATGCAGACTAAACCAAACGCTATCGTGGTCCGTGCCTTTGCAAAGGTGTTGAATGGTACGGCATAGGACTATAGGCTATACTACATGCACTCTTGACGGCAAATAGACGGCTTATTTACCAGCATCGAGGCACTGAAACCATTTTCGGCAGGCGGAGTCAACGGCGCAAGTTTATACACGGGGATTGAAGCCATCGACGACATGCATATCCGTCGGAACCGCTCTAAAGGGTTTTGAAAAAAGATTGACTTGTCTTTGGGGGCGGGGTGTGAGTGGAGGCGGGGAGAAGCAGTGACGCAGCCAGAATTTCTGGAAGGGGGGCTGGTTTTGATAGTAACGAACTTCGAAAAATCTTGACAAGCAAAAAAGGTCATCCCCTCAGCTTTCCTTAATCTTTTATTTTTCCTATGCAGTTGCTGACAAGCAAGAAAGGTCGTCACCTTACACCTTTTACATTCTTTAGCACTTGAGGAAATTTTGGGTCGGCATCCAGCCAAGGGGCGGGGGTTTGACCCCCAAAACCGCGTCCAAAAATAAAAATATATGGAACCACATAAAAAATTTCGTCGGCAGCCAAGGAGGGGGTTTAACCCCAAACCCCCACCCACCCCTTGGCTACGCCACTGCGAAGAAAAGAAAGAAACCAGTGGATGCCCGGACTGTTGTGCTGCCCGATATGGGTATAGCGCGTAAAGTATCAGGGAAGAAGATGAAGAGAAGGGATTGATGCATGATGATGATGAGGAGGAGGAGGAGAAGGAGGAGGAGGAGGAAGGGAAGAGAAGAAGGTGGAACGTATTGCCTCATTATTGTCACTGAGACATCAACTGCTACAACTGCAATATATAGAGAAAACTACGTCAGACAGCGACACTCTTAGCATTATGCTACTTATCATAATAGTAAACATGTTGTTATTAATACAGAACTGCCAACAATGCATCTAGTATACAGGGGTGGGCAACCTACGGTCCGCACAGTGGCGTAGCGAGGGGACAGTAGGGGCGAACCGCCCCTGGCGGCACTTCTCCTAGGGGGCGGAATTTTCGAGATTTTCGATTTTTGATAAAGGTTTTTTGTTTTCGATAACGTTTTTTCGCTTGTCGGGAAATTTCGGGAAGTCGATAACGCTGTTTTTTTGCTTGTCAGGAAAATTTCGGAGGCGGCACTTTTTTCTCGCCCCGGACGGCACTTTGCCTCGCTACGCCACTGGGCCCGCAGGCCACATCCTGCCCGCCAGTGAGTTTAATCCGGCCCTCGGACCACGACAGCTTTTTTGCAAAGTATGTCATCGCCCTTTTTAAAGTCTGACAAGCAACAAAAAGTCATCACTATTTTTTTGCACTTGATATGTTTATTTTTTGAGAACTTTATAACTTTATCCAGCACAAGCTTTCTTTTTTAAAAAAAACATAAACTGTAAAACTTTTGATGGGGCCCGTCGAAAAATTATTTAATTACATGGTACTCGGATAGACATTGCCATAGCAATCTGGTCCTCGCTGTCCAAAAGGTTGCCGACCCCTGATCTAAAGTGCAATGGCAGTTGTTGTCTTGTTGATAGCCGTTGTCAATAATTCTGCACGTACAGATATTAGCAACCTGATCGCAGTCTGCGTAACATGCAAACAGCCAAGTGAAATTCCGTCAGCAAACAGTCAGTTTTTTACAGATCGATAAATCCTGCTTATAACACGTCCTAATCGTCCATGACGTGCTATAGTAGAGATAAGCGTATAATGTAATTATGTATAGGTCATGAAATTAACTATTATTAACCATGGCACATTGGTATAGGCCATATACGAGTGGTTTTCACGAGTAGTTTGTGCGTTACCATAGCATATAGGATATCTGCTGATACTGTATCGTATTCTGTGATTGCTATTTATTCAATTGAGTTTAGAAGGCTTCTGTACATTGAAATTCGATTAGATTCGAAGCCACGGAGACGGAAACACAGAGACGAAGACGCAGCAGTCAAATGGGACTAAGACAAAGAGTAGAGAATCGTTCGGATTTCCACAATAACCAAAATCTTCTACGCGTCCACACTGGATGGGGCGGTCCTTTTGCCAGTGGGTCTATTCTCAGCGTTGGCGCGGACGCGAGAGGCCAGTGGGGAGGGGGCCCCACCACTATTCGTGCCTTGACTGGCTTTAGTGCGTTAGAGGGTGGGGCTGGCCCCGGGCGCAGTCTATTTGGCGCGTAAAAATTGACCTGATGACCTTTTTTTGGCGCACCAAATTTGGGGGCTGGTGGCCCTCAGACCAAGGCAGGGGCGTAAAAATTGACCCGATGACCTTTTTTGCTCGTGGGCGTACTTTGGACAACTTGGCCCCGGGCGTCGGCCACTCTCTACACGCCACTGACTGGCTTTATTGAGATTAGTTCAAAATCGCAAAATTGATGAGGAAGTTATTTGAAGGGGTTGTTGTCATATCATATATATATATATATATATATATATATATATATATATATATATATATATATATATAGTCTGCAAAAACTGTTCCAAAGCTGAGAGAGAGAGAGAGAGAGAGAGAGAGAGAGAGAGAGAGAGAGAGAGATGGACGTCCATTGTAGCTAGAAGAAAATAGTACAGTGTATATATAGGATATTGCACGAGTATTATTATTATTAATTGCACGTTTAGCGTATCGGGCGCAGAGCAGCACGGCGGTAGTCATGTCATGTCATCGTCATATTTCTTCCGTCATCCCATGACACATAGAAGTCACAAGTGGACCAGAGTGTCATCGTCATATGACATACATGACAGCTGTCGTAAATTCGATAATTGCCTCAAATCCACGACACGGTATAGGCTATAAAAAACGAGGAACATCGGTAATTGGGTATACGATTAGCACTATATTAAATCGCAAAGATCATGCGCCTCGGGGAATTTGTCGGGATTAAAAATAACTCGCGTTCGACAAATTGGGCGATGACGTGAAGCGATTCATAAACGTCTTTACTTACTTACTTACTTACTTACTTACTTACTGAGAAGTTTGTGCTTTCACAGATATACGCACACATGTCTGAAAAAAGGCTACAATAACTATTCAAAATGTACTCCGAAAGAATTGACGGAAGATGTCAGGCTTCGTCACCACTGACGAATTACTGCTGCAATGACGGTGTGATCGAGCTTTGCCCACTCACGCACTCACTCACTCACTCACTCACTCACTCGCCAGTCACCAATCTCTGCTTTATTGTTTCTTTCGGGTTGGAAATGCGTGACCGGTAGGGTTGACCCTTTCCTGTAGACTACCCCGCACAGAGCAGTCCACCGGGTTCACATCTGGTGAGTTTGTTTGCCACAGTTCGGATGGCATCATGGCACGAAAGCATGAGTGTCTGTGCAGTGATTCAGCGGTGTCAAGAGCACGATGTGTTGGCATACACTGTCCTGTCGGAAGATATGTACCAATCGCCAGAAACAAAGCGAATATCTGGTAGTAGAAGACTTGGCTGTTCGAGATCAGCTATTCTGGTAGATCCTGACCTATAGGCCTATTATTCATGTACAATGTAATGTGTTCGAGTAGTCCTTCTAGGACGATTTACCACAAAAATCTTAACTTTCAATAAATAAATAGTAGCAGCTCCTTTAGCACTGTTTCACGCATAGATGTAAAAAACGTTGTCAAAAATTTTAAAAACGTAGAAAACGCGGGGAAAATAAATAACGTAAAAAGCGTTTATTACATCTATGGTTTCACGGCAATTGCCGCCGTTGATTTTCATGTCACGATCCAAAAAGTGCAAATCATCCATCAGTGGGTGTACGACGTCTGAAATCTTGTGTCAGTTCTTTCGGTGGACATTTTGAATATTCATTGTAACCTTTTTCTTATATTATAATTATTTGTGTCAATTTGAAACCAATAATCAATATTCCTGTTTCAAACTGCAATTTTTTCATAGAAATCGGCCGAGTCTTCTTAAAGTTATAGTGAAAAAAGTTGGCACATTTTTATCCGAGCACGGTATAATGTGTTCAAGGTGTTGACTTGACTAATAGGCTAACTATCCTAAGTTATAGCTCAATAATCTTATATTAATATAAAACCTGCCTTTATAATTATATATATATAGGACCTATATACATGCACATATAATATATACATATACATATATACATATACATATACATATACAGGGGCTCTGTCATTATTAAGACATTGTATGGTTCAGTGGTTCTTAATGGTAGGTAAACGTCATCTTGTCGCGTTTTTGTCTGGAGAGGGGGAGGGTCGACTTCGTCTGATGTGTGCCATAAACGCGTCACAGACAGATTCGCAATGCCGTAAACAACATCGACGATTAATTCCCCTCTGTCAAAACATTGCGATGAATCGCTGTCCGAATAACCCAGTCGCGGAACGACGAATACAAAGATTTCGCATAATACATAGACACACAATACACAGAGTTCGTTGACTTTGACATCAAAAATATTTGGTCAATAGTTTTGGAACATTTTACAGAACAACACAATCATAACACTGTTCTTATGTTGTTTACGGAAAGTTACCAGTGTACCTCATAAGCATTGGCGTAGCCACGGGGGGAGGAGAGTACGGGGTGCCGGGCCCCTATAGACCTACTGGCTGGGATCAGTTGTGAGATTTGCACAAAACCGTCGGAAAATTTTTCGTCAGAGATGAGGAAGGGGTTGGGTTGGATGATTGCAAGAGAAAAACAATAAACAAATGGGGGAGTTAATGTGCAAGAATTCCTTGGTGACTTTTTATTTGCTTGTTGGCATATTTAAATGAAAAATGTCGGGCCTCTTGTCAATGAACCTAACAGGTGTCTGGATCAAGTGGAGAGATATTTAGCTAAAGCCAGGAATTAAAAGGCAAATAGCCATCAACTGGATGCTTCGATTGTGGAAACCAGATCATTGAATTTATAAGGCCATAGGCTTCCAAATCCAGTCAGTCGGAGTTAAAAAGTTATCGCCGAATGACGACGGTTTTACGTCACTGGAAATTCCAGCAGATTTTTCAAATTGGAATTATTTTATTGTTGAAAAAACGAACTTTTAACAGGAATAAAATAGTTAGTGTCGATGCTTTAATGCAGGGCGAAAGTTCTAAGAAATCAATGATGACATGATGATGATAATGATGATGATGATGAGATGATGATACTACTACTACTACTACTACTACTACTACTACTACTACTACTACTACTACTACTACTGCTGCTACTACTACTACTACTGCTACTACTACTAGTCTACTACTACTACTACTACTACTACTGCTTTACTACTACTACTACTACTACTACTACTACTACTACTACTACTACTGCTAGGTCTACTACTACTACTAGTCTTACTACTACTACTTTCCTAACCCTGGACTTGTCTTGTCGATCTTGGTCTTCACAGTCTTCAGCTCTGAATACCATTTTTGATGTGTCTTGCATGGCTTCTATTCCAGTGGAGTACCATCCCACCTGAAATTTCAAGAAAGATCAAAGCTCGGCCCATCTTCAAAAACAAACTGAAAACCCATCTGTTTAGGGAGTCATACCCCTCTGTAAAGCGCCCTTCGGGGATATTTTTACACCCCCTAACACCTCCAATTTGAGATCGACACCCCCAAATTTGGTAATGTGACAATGGTATGGATACAAAATGCATACTAATTAGCTCCGGACACCCCCAATTTGAGGTCGACACCCCCCAAATTCACAATCCTATAAATATCCTTGGCGCCCTTGTTTTTGGTTATGCTATTTTTACGGCGCTATATAAATTGTCCAGTATACAACAGAATTCTATAAGGAATTCTTCGAAAATATTACGCGACTCTTTCAGAGGAATTTAAAAAATCTGCGGAATGATAACATTTAAGTCATCGCAGCAAAAGGCAGCGTATGACGCACACGACGATGACTCACTGAACGACGATCCTTCAAGAATAGTCATCACAACATCTATGAAACTAGAGCAGAATTATCCTCTGCCTATCAATCAATCAATCAATCAATCAATCAATCAATCAATCAATCAATCAATCAATCAATCAATCAATCAATCAATCAATCAATCAATCAATCAATCTATCAATCAATCAATCTATCTATCTATCTATCTCTTTCTATCTTCTATCTATCTGTCTGTCTGTCTGTCTGACTGTCTATCTGTATATATATATATATATATATATATATATATATGCATGCGCGTGTGTGTATGTCTGTGTGTTTGTTTGTGTGTACAGTATTTGTGGTTAGTCTTGTCGTGTGCTGATTTTATGTCGAGGATACAGATGCTGACAATTGCATTCTTCACGTGAGAATGAACTGTTATTTAAAAGTAGCTGCAGTCATATTCGGTTTCGTCGAAACTGTCGGACGAAATGGCATCCGCCTTCACGCCACCAACAGGTATACGCCACTGGGGCCCACTGCGCTATTCTTCCGCACCTATGCGAAGACGACGAATGGCCCGCAGGCTGAGGACGAAGCGCTGTTGGACCAACCTTCGTTCGACCCTGACCGGTCCTGAAAGACCAACGAACCTTGAACAGCTATACAAACAGCTGCGTTCTAAGCAAACGATCTCACCTCTACGTTCCCCCTCCGTCCAAGACCGTGAAGCTTGGAGAAAGATCCGTGAGACTCGGGGCAATCCTCTCCTCTGGAACGCACTTCCAGTTTCAGCGACCATGGCAACCAACTTCGAGTCGTTCTTATCGAACCTTAAAACGCATTTATTTCGTATATATCGTATGAATGTCTTTTGTAAAACGCTCTTGCCTTTGGCCTTGGCCATGCTATAGCGCTACATAAATTATCAAGTAGAATAGAATAGAACCTTAGTTTTTCCTCCATCCGTAATGGCATAAAATACTTCTGTATTCGAACGACTTTTTCAAAGGTTGTTGACAACTAAACATTAAATGGCGTTCACTGTTGGACTTTTAAGACGTATAATTTCGAATCGCTGCCCACAATCGGTGAAGCGCATCCGATGTACGTACGTACCCCCCACAGAATTTGCTCCTCGGTGCAGGTGCACTTAACCCGGTCTGTGTTTGCCCCATAAACAACGGCATCTTCTGCGGCAGAAGATCGCGGCGAATTTGCTCGTCCGCTCCGCTATAACTGACCAGCCGAGGAAACATTTCTGGCAAAATCCGAGATTTTCGCGTTAGCGTTAGACGAGCAAAATGGCGGCCGGGATTTTCAGCGAGGAGAGGAAGGAGGAAAAAGAGGAGGAGAAGAAGAAGGAGGAGGAGGAGGAGGAGCAGTGAATCTAGCTGTTTGGGAAGGAGGTAGACAAGTCATTGCGGACAAATCAGTAGATTCGAAAATTTTGGTAGGCTACCTTAGGCATAACAATGATGTGATCTAGCACTTAGATCTGTTATATATATATATATATATATATATATGTGTGTGTGTGTGTGTGTGTGTGTGTGTGTGTGTCTATATGCTGGAAGCTGCAGAGATGTGGCTTCTCAGACGTATGTAAAAATTTCATGGATAGAAAAATAATTACAATCGATCAATCGATGAGGAAGTACTAAAAGCCTTTGATGTAAAAAGATAATTGCTAAAAATCACAAGAAAGCAACAGCTTGATTTTTCGGACATCAAATAAACTACGGATTAGAAAATCTAGTTAAAGCAGAAAAATAGAGGGGAAAAAGTGCAAGAGGAAGACGAAGAATAAAGTATGCAGACAGTCTAAGAGAAGCAACAATTAAGAACTAAAGACTACATCGAACTGATAAGGAAAGCCAGAAACAGAGAAGAGCGGAAAGAAGAAGGAGGAGGAGGAGAAGAAGAAGAAGAGGAGGAAGAAGAAGAAGAAGAAGAGGAGGAGCTATATATATATATATGCATCTAAGATATACACAGAGAAAAAAGTTGTGTAACGTTACACCAAGACTTGGTGGTAATTCAGCTGCCACCATCGCTTGGTGTAACCTTACACCAAGCGATGGTGTACTCAAAACACGAACCAGGCGTAAAGTTGACACCATGCTTTGGTGTAACCTCGGGAAAACTTGGTGTAAGTTAACCCCAAATTTTGGAGTAAATTTACCCCGAAAGCAGGAGTAGGGTTACATTAACATTGTGTAAAGTTGACACCATGCCTTGGTGTAAATTCGGGAAAACTTGATTTAAGTTTCCCCCCAAATTGTTTTAAAGTGGAATAGTGGATACATACAATATACAAAAGTACAAAGCAACATAACATAACAAAGCAGAGTAAGTTTACACAGAAAGAAAAGTAGGGTTATATTTAATATATTAATATTACGTTGCCTGCAAAATCTGTACCGCTATTTAGGAGTTCTAAACCGGCGATAGAAAGGTGTGCTAAACTCACTATCCTAATATTGCTCCTTTCCTTAACGTTTTGCGCCATATACAGAATACTTGTTTCTTTGTTTCTCTACGCTATTTGGGTAATTATGATCTATGTATTATTTCTATAGGACCTCAGGCTTATTTATTATTGATTATTAATTCTTTTCACTGCTATTTTCTGATTTCGCCACACTATAGGTTACTCGACTAGGTAACATTTACATTAAATTAATCGTAACGTTACACAAAAATTTCTCGGTATACACTTCAGTGTAACCTGGTGTAACGTTACACGGACTAAGGTAACACTTACACTTAAATTCATCGTAACGTTACACAAATTTTTCTCTGTGTATATATATATATATTTGTATATAGTCAGATCGGTACTCTAACCACTATTCCCACTATTTTATAGGCCCCATTTGTAACCAGGACCATAGATATTTTTAATCCATAATATATAAAACCATAATTAGATTTTGGCCATAAATATCCTGTGACCTTGTGAGCCCTGACAACAACATCAACCTGATAAGGAAAGCTAGGACAGAGAAGAATGGAAATCCATGGTCGTCGACGTAGCAATACATGACACATGAAGAAGAAGAAGAAGAAGAAGAAGAAGAAGAAGAAGAAGAAGAAGAAGAAGGAGGAGGAGGAGGAGGAGGAGGAGGAGGAGAAGGAGATGTTTGTATATAGGCAGATCGGTGCTCTAACCACTATTCGATATATGCCCTATTTGTAACCAGGACCAAATTTACGGTTTTGGCCATAAATATCTCGTGACCTTGTGCGCCTTGACAACTGCAGGGTGCTGGTAACTTTTGTCCCAGTTGAAGACGATGACCAAGATGGAGACAGGATATACACCACGAGGCCTGTTTACTGACCGTCTAATTGATTCATTAGTCGATAAAACACTCACTTTAATGGTCTTTTGATTGCTAAGTGTAGATCCGCTTAAGGGCAGTCTAATGTAACAACATATAGGCTTCTCATACTACTACTACTACTACTACTACTACTACTACTACTACTACTACTACTACTACTACTACTACTACTACTACTACTACTGCTACTACTGCTGCTACTACTGCTACTACTACTACTACTACTACTACTACTGCTGCTACTACTACTACTACTACTACTACTACTACTACTACTACTACTACTACTACTACTACTACTACTACTAATAATAATAATAATAATAATAATAATAATAATAAGAGAGCAACAAAAGTGGACGAGAGAGAATTTTCGAATTCCGATAGAGACGAGAGCCGAGTCTAAAGGCTTAATAAAAGCCCTGTATGATCCCTACTATAAAGCATTGGCGTAGCAAGGAATTCTGGGATAGGGGCGCCCTTCGTCATTTCCGAGTAAAAAAGACTACAGACAGAAAACGCCGTCAATTAGTTCTGCTCCAAATATTCTACCTACTTAACCACCCCACCCCCGAAATATTTCTCAAACGGATCATCATCGTTGTCGTCATCGTCGTCGTCATCATCATCATCATCATCATAATCATCATCATCATAATCATCCAGAAAATCCCACTGCTGATCCCATCCGAAATTTGGGGGGGCGCTCCCCCGTGCCTCCCCCGTGGCAACGCCAGTGCTTTGAAGCCAACCGCTTCTTTATTCATTTATTCTGTTACATTTCTTCCCCTTCGTGTTTTTCAGCCAACTTCGTCTTCTTCTTATTTGTTCCTCTCTCCCTCCCTCCGTTTGTCTCCTTCTTCTTCTTCCTGTTACCATTTTGCTGATCGCAGACAACCCTTCCTTCCCTTTCTCGCAAATTCCCTTCTTTTCAGACCTTCGTCCTTTCTAGATTGTCGCGTTCCTAAGTCGTCCTCTCCCCTCCTCTTTACCCCCTCCCCGTGGTCTTCTGTCTCTTCTCCTTCGCTCTGTTCGCTTTCTTCTGATCCCGCCTCCCCCTTTCATCGGCGCCGATTCCTCTGCATTCGACTTCGTCTGCTCGTCTTTTGTGTCGTTCTCCGAAAGAACTACAACAGGTTTCGCAAA
This sequence comes from Metaphire vulgaris, assembly GCA_018105865.1. Taxonomy (NCBI): domain Eukaryota; kingdom Metazoa; phylum Annelida; class Clitellata; order Crassiclitellata; family Megascolecidae; genus Metaphire; species Metaphire vulgaris. The sequence continues at coordinate 14,806,783 of CM030840.1, forward strand.
GCGTGACTCGTCTGGTGACGTCATCGACTCGCGCGTGATTCACTTCGTCGACGTACGCAACAACGCCCTCTGTCGAAAAACAGAACTCCGTCGATCCGTTCTCTGTACAGTACCGCCAGAAGTACTGCCTAAAATAACAATCAGTCGAGCAAGTTAGTCAGTCAAGCAATCGATCAATCAATTACTTGATGAATCAATCGATCAACGAGTGAGTCATTCAATCGAGCAATCAATAGATCAATAAATCAGTCAATCAATCAATCAATCAGTCAATCCAATCAATCGATCGATCTATTGATTGTTTTGTTGATCGATCTATTGATTGTTTCAGTCGATCGATCACCAGATCAGTCAGTCAGTCAGTCAGTCAATCCAGTCATCAATGAGTTAATCAGTCAATCTTTAGCGCCAATGTATTCATGCATTTCATCATCGTCTCGTCGTCGTCGTCGCCGCCGCCATCGTCGTCATCATCATCATTATCATTATCACCATCGTCATCGTCATCATCGTTGTCGTCATCGTCGTCGTCATCGTCATCATCGTTATCATCATCATCGTTGTCGTCATCGTCGTCGTCATCATCATTATCATTATCACCATCGTAATCGTCATCATCGTTATCATCATCATCGTTGTCGTCATCGTCGTCATCATCATCATCATCATCATCATCATCATCATCATCATCATCATCATCATCCAGCTCTATGGGCGCTGTACCCGTAGGTGTCGACAGCCTGATTCACAATTTGCCTCGGATTTTGTGCTCATTCTGTCGTCTTACGGTTTTAACGTTGTCCAGCCCTCCTCTTTTACCCGGACTTGAGACCGGCACAGGCAAGCGGCTGGTAGTTAGAGGTAGGGTTAGAAAATGGTTGGTTCCGGCTTAGGGGGGGGGGGTTAGGGGTCAATGGACATGCCGTAGAAAAAGAGTGTCTATAAAATTATACCATCAATTTATCAGCCGATCTGTGTGCCAACAACTCACACGTGTGGCTAATTAATTAACTAATTATATCGAAGCCATAAAGTAATTAATATTAACCACGCAGCGTTAGATAGCGAAGAATCGAGCTGATACCGCGGCCTTTGTTGAAATTGTTGTCCTAGTTTTAATATCATTCTCAGTGGCGGTCCCAAGATTTCTTGGTGAGGGGGTGAAAAGAATTCATAGGAAGTTGGTGGGTGTTGGGGTGAAAATAGAGGGGACAAAATCAATAAGCTTTGCCGAAAAAGAAAAACGCTGACAAGTAAAAAGCAATTTTTTCCGAATTTTACTAGACTTCTACCGAAAAATAGACTGACAAGCAAAAAAAGTCACCCGCAGTTTTCCCCCCCCCGTCATTTTGCTTGACTCTTACCCAAAAATAGTTTGACAAGTAAAAAGAAGAAGTCCGGTGTGTGTGGGGGGTGGGGGGTGCCTCCCCACTCATCCTCCACGTGGAACCGCCACTGATCGTTCTACACTCAAAGAGAACGGAATGCCGGATGAGAATTGACAGGGTGACATCGTTCAATCGATTAGTGTCGCAAAAAGACAATCATTCCAATTAACCCAAAATACCCACTATAGATAAGCCATTATGAGCTGATGACCGGAGACTAATAGGCATAGACGTATAGCGATCAGTAGAGGCCTTACTTCTGACGGTATAGGCCTGACTGACGTATAGAAGACCCGTTGTGCGCAGCTGTTTAGGCCTAAAGAAAGTGCTTGTACTGTAGTTTTGTGTTGGTAGTACAGTATCCTGAAGTTAGAACGCTTTGAAAACGGTTAAAAATTTATTTACTTCCTGCAGAGGAGAAAGGACGGACAAAGTCATCGAAACAGTGACACACAGAGAGAGAGAGAGAGAGAGAGAGAGAGAGAGAGAGAGAGAGAGACAGACAGACAGACAGACAGACAGACAGACAGACAGACAGACAGACAGACAGACAGACAGACAGACAGACAGACAGACAGACAGACAGACAGACAGACAGAGACAGAGACAGAGACAGAGACAGGGAGACAGACAGACAGGCAGGCAGACAGACAGATAGACAGAGAGAGAGAGACAGAGAGATTACATACATTTAGAAATTGCGCGTATGTATATGTGTGTGTGCGTGTACGCAATTTCTAAGTGTCTCCCGGACAATTTTTCATACTGTTAAGTCCATCGGAAACGAAGCACCTGACGGACATAAAAAAAAGATATATAATTATAGAAACGATTATTATTTCAATTAACAACATTTTGTACTCGTACACAGATGGGGACGGAAATTGATCTCTAAGAAAAACAGAGAAACAAAAAAATGTAGTCGATATAACTAAAAACTTCTAGACGTTTTTTTCTCCTGCTTATCTCCGACTTTCCCGAGTCGAACGGCAAAACTAAGCTATTCACAGTGGAAACCCATAAAACTACAAAGTGTTCGGAACTTTGGAAGCAGCAGGTGTCCGAACAAAGCCTTCCGCCCTCATCGTTTTCAAAACAAAATATTAATGAAACCATTGAGATGTAAAATTGACGTTCTTCTCTTGGTGCATAAACACAGCCAAGCATACATGTACGGCGTCTCTGGCCCCTTCGACACTCAGACTAGTGGCACATATTTCGATACAAACAGGCGTATTCGTGTGTGTGTGTGGGGGGGAGGGAGAAGGTTTAGGCGTTGTGAAATCTGCAAAGTCATTGCGGGTGAATCAATCGACTGCAAGCATTTTCACGATCTGAGTAGGCTGTGAGATCGTTTTTACATCAGCGTCTGCGCGTTTTAATGACCACAAGTTATCTATTATTGTTATCGTTAGCGTCATCGTCACCGATTGCTGTCGATAACGATGAAAATTCTGCACTTTTGACGGTGGACTGAAAATCCCCCTCCCCCCAATATATTTCACCCCCGCCTGAGATTCCCCACAAATCCCCCTTGTCTTTCCCCCAGGACATTTGCACCTGCTAAACTCCTGACACAACATCAAGGAAGATCTCGAACTCAGCCAAATCAACATCGCATATATACGCTGAACGACAAGTCAGAGAAGGAAAGCATTGGAAACATTTCCTATCCGGCTATTGCCGCAATTAGCTGATAGTTAGCCGAGATGATGATGATGATGATGATGACGACTTTAAGTTTTAAATGACCATTTCCGATATCCTTATATGCACATCGATTGATGTTACTCCAAATCAAAACCGCAAAAGACCAAATGTCAATCCAGGCATGGTACCACCAGACGACAAAATACCATGAGTAACCGTTCTCCGCATTCTATTCCTCCGACGACTTTGGAAGTGCGTCTGACGCAAGACACGAAGCAATAACAATTTTTATTATTAAAATACAATCATAACACTGTGCTATGTTTGCTCTCTGTCTCCGTCTCTCTCTCTCGGGCATTGGGCCTATTCAACGCTGTGGCTAAGCTAGTTTCTATGGTGTTTGATGTTTCATGGTTTTGATACACCAATACAAATGTCTGCTTGTATTATGATGTTTGTTTACCTAAAATCATTTTTCTATTATAGATCTCGTTATTTACTATTACTATTACTTTTTTCTTACTCTACCTAAATTAGCTCTTTGCGGTAACTTTGTTCCCTTCGGTATCTTGTTATTTCCATATAATTGTACCTACTTCATTTTTACTTGTTAAATAATTAAGTTCTACGGATGTTATTTCAAATACTATTATATTATAATAATGTATTATTATTGTAATAATAATTATAATTGAGTTCTTCTACAAATGTTATTATTAAGTTCTGCAAATAATAAAAATGATAATGGTTATAATTCCTGAAAACAAAACACAAATATGGTTGCTGCTCGACCAACCAAACCTAGGTTCGATTCTAATATTGCAGTTGCCAGACGGCGTCGTAGTCAGCTATAGAAAGGCGCTGCAAGTTTTCTCGTCTGCCCTCAGATAAAGTAAAGTTTAGGAAGCAGTGTCGACTTGTTTGCGATCTTATCTCTTCGGCCAAATCAACGCGCCTGACCAACTTTGTCCTTTAAAATTCGTCAAATCCTCGCGGTCACTCGGGCAATTCTTGCATAAAATCTTACATAAGGACTAATATAGGCTACTGCTCTCCCACTTTTCTGACGAATATTCTTTAAATTGCGTCAACTGGACTTTCTCTTCCTCGCTCACCTCCACTGTTCTTAGATCCTTTCGAACTACCACTCTACCTGATCTTCACTAATTGGTTTTTTCCATCGCCGCCTACTCATTTTTCTCTTGATATACTGCCAAATTACCAGGGGCGTAGCCAGGAATTTGATTTGGGAGGGTATAAATATTTTGGGTGGGTATAAATCTTAACTATAAACCACATAAACCATTTAACAAAAGAAGATGGAAAGCAAACATCTATTAGTGAAAGATTTATCAGATTCAGAATAAGTGAACCAAGGACATCAGAGCATTCTTTGAGTATGTAATTTGCAGGGGCGTAGCGACGGGGGGGTATATCGGTATATATACCCCCCAATCAGTCTACCTTAAAGTTTTTATGTGATTTACATGTGGTTATTGCAATGCTGTGGTCCATCCTCTAATAAAGAACTAATTTCTCTGCCTAAGTGACTTAGCAAATTACCGGTCTATATCCAATCTAAGTTTTTTTTGTAACAGATTCTCGAGAAAGTGGCTACAGAGTAAATTCACCCACACAGTAGCGTAGTCAAGGGGGATGGGAGTTAAACCCCCCTTGGCTGCCGAAAACAAAATATTTGTAATGAGTTTCCATGCAATTTTAATTTTAGGACGCGATTTTGGGGGTCAAACCCCCTTTGGCCGTGACGACCTTTTTTTTGCTTGTCAGTACATGGGAGGAAAAAATCTGGATGAGGCGACGACTTTTTATGCTTCCCAAAATTTTTCCAAAGTTGGTCACGGTCAAAACCAAAAACCAAAGCCCCCCAATCCGGAAATCCTGGCTACGCCACTGCACCCACATCTGTCTTCAAATGACCTTTTCCTTCATTATCGCTCGGCATACCGTAAATATCATTCTACTGAAACTGTTCTGCTCTCTGTCCACGATCATCTATAATCATAAACGCAATGGAAAATGACAAGGTCACTGCATTAATACTTCTCGATCTATCAGCAGCTTTTGATACTGTGGATCATTCCATCCTCCTACACCGTCTCCAGCACTGGCTTGGTCTGTCAGATTTCGCACTGCACTGGTTCACTACCCAATCGAGTCCTCGTACTCCGTCTGTCTTCACAAATGGTACATTTTCATCATCCGCGCATTGCAAATTCATTGCAGATGATTAGCACAAGATTAAACCCCCATCTTTTTGACCTGGCTTATCCGCCATAGACTGTCACCCGTTTGTCCGGCCGGGTACAGTGTTTAATCTAGGCCGTTTCCGGGGAAGTATTGCCCTTTCCCCCGGAAATTTCAAATTCCCCCGGAAATTTTGGAATACTACATGGACTAACAGCGGCCCCTAGCAGAATTCCCCCGGCTTTGTCAGTTTTCCCCCCGGCTTTTCCAGTTTCCCCCCCGGAGTCCAGGAGTCTAGGTTAAACACTGGCCGGGTATATCCTGGATCGTAAATGATTTGGATTCGGTGCATGTGCAATTGGCTGATGCTCCGATGCAGTATGAAGTGGCGCTATAGAAGTTCAAGATTAGATTAGATAGATTAGATCCTTGTTTGTCTCTGTCTGTCCTGTCTATCTGTCTCTGTGTTTGTGTCTGTTTGTGTTGTCTGTCTGTGCATTTGTCATTTGTCTGTCTGTCTGTCTGTCTCTCTGTCTGTCTGTCTGTCTGTCTCTCTGTCTCTCTCTCTCTCTCTCTCTCTCTCTCTCTCTCTCTCTCTCTCTCTCTCTCTTTCCCGCTCTCTCAACTCGGCGTTTAGGGCACATGGATACAAGGAGGTTACTGCCATTAACCAGACGTGTTATGGTTACCAAACCGACTCTCTCAGACGTCTGAGAGAATGACCTAAGTGACCTCTAGTTAATCCCACAGTAAGTAACTAAACACATAAGCCTAAGAGTCCACATGCATAGAACACTCACCGTGTAGCTATAGCTAATCGTGTAGAGCTTTATAGTACTAACCAGCACTCTGTCTGTCTGTCTGTCTGTCTGTCTGTCTGTCTGTCTGTCTGTCTGTCTGTCTGTCTGTCTGTCTGTCTGTCTGTCTGTCTGTCTGTCTGTCTGTCTGTCTGTCTGTCTGTCTGTCTGTCTGTCTGTCTGTCTGTCTGTCTGTCTGTCTGTCTTAATGGTCTACGGGGCAGACAGATACACCCTGTTTTTTGAGTAGGCATGATGTAATGATGGTGTAGCCTATACACGGTAATTATAATCGTCCGAATTGTTGAGATGTTGGATCGCTGAATGTCGACGAATGGATGACGTGTGTGTGTGTGTGTGTGTGTGTGTGTGTGTGTGTGTGTGTGTGTGTGTGTGTGTGTGTGTGTGTCAGTCAACAGAAGCGGCGCAGTGCAGCTGTCACCAATCGTAGGCTACGGGTTAGTTAGTCATGACGAAAGCGATTTCAGGAAAAGCGACTCACGTCTTTCGCCGGACACTTCGGCCAACCCTACGGCTAATTGGGGGAGGAGGGAAGGACAGAGCCCGATCGCTCCCTCTCCCTCTCCCTCCCTCGTCAGTTCCCACAGTCGTCCCCAATTATATTGTCGAATAGATCGGCCACAACGAGCAGTTAATTAATCAACCAACCCGGATCTTCCCACGATATTGAAATGGAATTAGAGTGGGTAATAATAATAATAATTATTATTATTATTATCATCGGTGTTGATGTTATCACCGCTCGGACGAAAACAGGTGAACAAGCAATCGACTGTTGATAAAGAGGTTCGCACTATAGAGACTTCTGCCGCTTGCGTTAGTAATAACGGAAACGTCGATTAGGCAAACCCTATTAGTTAACTCTTTGGCCAGGCCTATAACCAGGGTGCGATTTGTGACCTGGAGCAGTGGTGGGGGTGGGACATGTCGAGCTTGGGGGGATGTAGCTGTTGGGGAAATGTAGCAGTGGGGGATGTAGATGTGGGGGATGTAGCAGTAGGGGGATGTAGTTGGGCAGTGATGGGAGGGGGAGAGATTCCCCTCTTCTTCCCTCCATACAAATCGCGCCCTGCCTATAACCAATTGGTTACGAAACGGAAATATCGATATTACGCTGCGAAAGGGTTAACAGTTAACAGTGGTTTTCACACATACTCTCTTAGACTTCTAAGCCACTCTAAATCACATTCTTAATTTCCTACTACTACTACTACTACTACTACTACTACTACTACTACTACTACTACTACTACTACTACTACTACTACTACTACTACTACTACTACTACTACTACTACTACTACTACTACTACTACTACTACTACTACTACTACTACTACTACTACTACTACTACTACTACTACTACTACTACTACTACTAATAATAATAATAATAACATAGCTTCATTAAATTGGCTTTTAGAATTACAAGCTTCTCCATACGCCATGTGTCTTTTTATTGTTACTGTTAGTATTCAGATATAGGCTAGGCCTATTAATTTCAAGTATAAAGTCACATGACTCTGTAACAGACTGACGCAGGGGCGTAGCCAGGAATTTAATTTGGGGAGATATAAATATTTGGGCAGGGATATATATATATATATATATATATATATATATATATATATATATATATAACTATAAACCACATAAACCATTTAAATCACATAGAAATCACATAGAAAACTTTAAGGTAGACTTATTTGAGGGGGCATACATACCCATATACCCCGTCGCTACGCCCCTGGACTGACGTTTAGAAATTTACGAAGTATCACATTTATTTCAATATTATGTTCAAACCATAGTAATGGCAAAAAACTTCTTCGTTAAAATACCAAAAATATGAATATTGCGTATTTTTGTTTTAAGAAAACCGGCAGTAACTGTGGATTCCCCGTTATCATGAAATTTCTTTTTAAAAAGCAGCATCGTCGGACACAGCAGGGCCAGCACATTGTCGCCATCCAATGGAATGGGGTGGGGTGAACTTGTTCAGGGGCGTAGCCAGGAATTTGATTTGGGTGGGAGGGGGTACAATGTGATTTGGGGGTATAAATCTTTAAAAACTTTGAAAATCTCAAAAACACATTGAAAATATTAAGGTAGTCTGATTTGGGGAGGAGGAGGAGGAGGAGGTATATATATAACGATAAACCCCCGTCGCTACGCCCCTGGACTTGTCTTTGGGTCATAACTGACCAGTGCGGTGGGGGAGGAGAGGTAAACTTTCCGAACCATCCCTCCCAACATATCAAAAAGCTATGGTTGCCAGCTCCCTGGCGATTTTATGCTCGAATACATCAGGAGTTTTGTAACTGTATAGGACCTAACCAGTGTTGACTTTTTACAGAACGATGTTTTTTAGACATTTTGAAAATTATTGTTGCTTATACTGTATTGAGACGATTTCGATGCGCGACGGAAGCCTTAGGGCCTAATCATAAATAGAAGAAACAAGGAAAGAGTGGATTTTGTTTTAGACGTTCGACGTTTCTTTGGGTTTTAGGCTTTACTTAGAAAATTCATATTGTTTCAATGTTTGTGCTAGCAAGCATCGTCGAACCAAAAATGGTGCCAGGTCTTTCTCGTAATTTGGAAATAGATTTCTGCATTCTCTTTTATATTCATGTCGACTTGATATCTCAAAAACTGTCTATTTATTCCATGATCCCGCAGAAACAGAGTTGCTGGCTTTAAAAGTTTTTTTTATCCGGAACCTGTAACGTTGGAACATGTATTTCCTTCACGCTAACATAATGATCTCGACAGGTCGTTGACTTTGATCAAGTAAAAACTAAATAATAATAATAATAATAATAATAATAATAATAATAATAATAATAATAATAATAATAATAATAATAATAATAATAATAATAATAACAACAACAATAATAATAATAATAATAATAACAACAACAACAACAATAATAATAATAAAAATGAATGTGATGATATGGCCTAATGATGGTGATGCTGCTGCTGCTGATGATGATGATGGTGGTGGTGATGGTGGTGGTGATGATGATGATGATGATGAAAAAACTTGTGACAATAATTGTTATTATTGAGCACTTTGAATCGACGGTGATTCAAATCCATCTGCACATGTTCCTCGAGAACCGTTTAAGTATCAAACTGCGCGTGACAGACTGACAGTCGTTCGTTGACCTCGAAAAGATCGTTAACCTATTCGCAAAACGTGAGAGGTGCATCGTTTATAGCCTAATAATCAATTATATCTCTTTCTAAGACGCGAGAAGGCAATAACATAATCAATTAGGCCTATTTTGCTGTAGGGCCCACGACCTACGCGAACATTTATAGACAGGACTAAAGCGTATACTATATTTATTATACCGCTGAATTAGGAAAGCCAAATTCTTCGAAGTAGGCCTAAGCTGTCCGTACTTTATACACCCGGTTGGTCATCCTAGAAGCCGGAGTAATTTTAAGTCAATTGAGCTGCTCTGCCCCTATTAGAGAAGCCTGTACCATTAACGTAACTCTCTTTTTCTTCCGTATTCGTCATAATCATCAGTACTACGTGCACACTCGTTCGCCACCGACGCGCAATCTATTTCCTCTGTAATTATACAACTCAGTTACCGCATCAATTTCCAATGTTCTCTCTCTCCCCCTCTCTCCCTCTCTATCTCTCTTCTACAAATACGCAGCAATGAATTTATGCATTTATGAAAATGTTTAATACACAATTAGTCTGATCTAGTCTGGGTTTAATGCAATTATGCGATCGCATATTTATTTTACAGTTTTATTAATATCCCGCATATTGTATTCGTTTCTTTTAATGCATTGCGATTCCGCATATAGGCCTATAGGGCCTATACGAGGGTCGTTCCATTGACAAGTTACAAAACGATGCAGTTTAGGCTGTTTAGCTAGTTTTTACAACGAAAGCCGAAATAATATTATACGCTTTGAAGAAAGTTTTTTTTGGAACAACCTCGACAAAAAAATTGTATAGTGACGACGTCACAGTGACGTCATCTGTAAACATTGAATATGGCGACGCTGCCCTTCTAGATGAATCCCGGGAGGAACAAAGTAAAAAGTAAAGTAAAATCTCGTGGATTTCTATAGCGCCTTGGAAAGCAGCACAACAGTAGCTGCTTATTCTTAGGCGCTCAGCCTCTCTTAAAATAGCTATAGGAAAGGTGTGGGATCAGCCAGGAAATAGTCAATATCCGAAGGGCAGTGAGGCTAGGTTGTTACAGCTATGGCGGAAATGATTTAAGAAACAGGAAGGATTTAAGCTTAGACCTGAAGACTTGAGGAGAAAGTGCAGGAATTATAGGAAATGAGGAATCAGATTTTATTGTTTGAAAGTGTCCAAGTGTGCGAAGGGAAGCTGGGATCGAGTTCCAGAGTTCAGGTGCAGCGTATGAGAAGGCACGGTTGCAAATTTTCAGGGATGATTGATTTAGCGGGCGTGACAGAGTGAGATGAGATGACGAACGTGTGGGTCGAGGAGGCTGAGGGATTAATAGTGACCTAAGGTAGACAGGTTTTGATGACTGAAGTGAGCTATGTGTAAGTGTTATTATCTTATATTGGATACGTTCAGTTATTTTAAGCCAATGTAATGATTTTAGTATGGGTGAAATATGGGAGAATTTAGGTGACTTAGTAACAGCACGAGCAAGTGCATTTTGTATTGATTGCAATTTGTTGATAGAGGCTTTGGGAAGGTTATAGTAGAGGGAGTTACAATAATCTAATTTGGAGTGGACTATTGAGGTGGCAATTGTGGAGGCAGTTTTAGTATCTAGGCAAGGACGTAGGCGGCGAAGGTCACGAATATGAACATAGCAGGCTTTTGATAATTGGGAAATTTGTGATTCAGAGTTTAGAAAAGAATCAAATTTGAATCCTAGATTTCTAGCAGTTGGAACAGGGATTATTGTGGTGTCAGAAGCCAAAACTAGTTTAGGATTGTCAATTTTTTGAGTTGTTGGGGTAGTCCAATTAAAAGAAACTCTGTCTTAGAAGGGTTAAGAGCGAGGAGATTAGATGACATCCAAGCAGAGATTGATGAGAATGCAGATTCAAGCTCAATAATAGAAGCATTGAATGAAAGAGGTGAGAAGGAAAGGAATAGCTGAGTGTCATCGGCATAGAGTTGGTGATTTAAATTAAGGGAATTGATTAAAGATGAGAGTGGTGTAGTGTAAAGGCTGAACAGTACAGGCCCAAGAACAGATCCTTGAGGCACTCCAAAATCTACAGTGTGAGATAGAGAAATTTGGCTAAGACAGGACACTTGAAAAGACCGGGATTTAAGATAAGATGAAAACCAGTTATGAGCTATTTCAGATATTCCAAACCAGAGAGAGAGTCGTTCGAGCAGAATTTTGTGATCTATAGTATCAAATGCAGCAGAGAGGTCAAGGAGACAAAGGCCAGTAACTTGTCGGAGACCAATTGCGGTTAAGAGTCTGTCATGAATGTAGGCGAGAACGGTTTCAGTTGAGTGATGTTTAGTGTAGGCAGACTGATGAGCATTATATAGCGAGTTATTTGAAAGGTGTTCGGTCAGTCTAGAAAGCACAATTTTCTCAGTAAGTTTTGATAGAAGTGAAAGATTTGAGATGGGGCGATAGTTATTAAGATCTTCTCTGTCAAGACCAGGCTTTTTAGGAGAGGAATGACAAAAGAGTTTTTGAATGAAGATGGGAAAGTGCCTGAGGTAAGAGAGAGGTTAATGATTCTAGTTATGATAGGCGTAAGCACGATGGCACACTGTTTGAGTAAAGAAGTAGGTATGGGATCTAGATCACATTGTTTGTTTGGGAGAGAAAGTAGCAGTTTGGATACCTCTTCATCAGTTGCAGGAGTGAAGCTGGATAAATTGCATGGGGGTTGTGGGGGAGAAGGGTAATGAGGATAGGTGGTTTGAGTAATAGTGAAAGACTTAAGGACACTGCGAATCTTAGAGATTTTTGCAGAGAAGAAATTAGCAAAAGATTCAGCAAGTTCTGACAGAGAAATGGATTGAGGAGAGGTTTTGATTCTTTGCGATGGAAAAGATCATTTACGGTTTTCCAGAGCTTACGTGGGTTAGAGCTATTTGTTGAAATGATGTTAGAATAGTACTTCTTTTTGGCAGATGTAAGGAGATTATGGTACCGGTTGGTGGCGGAACGAAGATTTAAAAGGTCAGATGGAGAATGTGTTCTATGGTATGTTCGTTCAAGACGTCTGCGAAATGACTTGAAAGCATGAATGAAAGAGTTATACCAGGGTTTGCTGTTGTGTGATGAAAAAGGTCTTGTGATGATAGGAGCATGTTTATCAAGAAGACCGGATAACACAGAATTGTATTTATTGATCAGTGACGGCAGAGAAGTGGGGGGGTTAGTAATTAGTTCAGATGATTTAATGTTGTCACAGAACAAGGCTACGTCAATTTTGTTAAGACGGCGAAATGAGTAGGTGCCACGAGGCGGAGGAGTTGGCGAGCAGATACTTAAAATGGAGAAGATGGGAAAATGATCAGAAGGAGAGAATTGGCTAATTGCTGAAATTGGAGATAGTGATGAAGAAGAAGACGTGATGAGCAAGTCTAAAGTATGTCCAAAAGTGTGAGTAGGAAGAGATATGTGTTGTGTGAGGTTAGTCTGAGTGAGCAGTTGTATGAATTGGATAGAGTTGGGATCATCACACTTATCAACATGTACATTAAAATCACCAGTAATTAAGAACTCATGTGGAGTTGTAGCTGCAGAGCCTAAAAAGGAGGAAAATTCGTCGAGGAATGTCATGAATGAGGTTGAATATTTTGATGATGTAGGGGGGCGGTAAATGTTAAAAATAGTTAGTTTTGAGAGAGGAAGATTGAGAGTGACAGATGAACATTCAAATGAGGAGAAATTAATTGATGAGGAATTGCTAATTTGTATATGATCGCGAATAAGGAAAGCGGTGCCTCCACCTAAATTACTAGAGCAATTGGTAGACTTTTTTGAACGAGGAAAACTTAGGAGGGAGAAGCCAGGTGGGGTTACCTCAATCAGTTGACATGAAGTAGTAGACGGAGATACCCAGGTTTCAGTTAGTGCAACTATGTCTATGGTAGAGGAGTGAAGTGTGTGCGTTGGAAAGAGGGAGTCTAATTTTATGTTAGTGAGTTCATGTAGTGAATGTGTGTGTTGAGGATTAGTGAGGGATCTAATGTTGAGAGTGCAGAGTGTTATGTGTGGTTGGGATGGTCCAGGATTCGGATGGATATCCAACAACGTCCAGTTATTCGTTTTTATGGTCTAAGGGGCTTTACGCGAATACCATCCACTCTGAAATGCGTCCAATATAAATATGGTCCCTTGAAAAAATGTTGGGCGGCCAGAAAATTTGCCTCAGGTCGTTAGTCAGTGGCTGAAGCTGCAGCCGGCGTCGGTTTTCGCAGCGGGCATTGATCAGAGACGCTTGTTGCTCGGTGGGACAAATGTTTGAACGAGCTAGGCGGATATATCGAAAAATGAAACAGTAATTTCAAAATTTACATCTAAAACATTTAGGCGTACTAATTAATACTCGTACATCTTTTCGCTGATTCGTTAGACGGTCATTAGATGAAAATGTTCAGTGCAGCTTTTGTGACGGAAAAACATTGTTGTGTAAAATAATTCACAAACTTACCGAGGCGGTTCCACGTTGTGGATGACTGGGGATGCATCCTCCCACCGAGATTTATTTTGCTTGTCAACCTTTCTCGGCAAGGCTTATTTCATTATTCTGCTAATGACCTATTTTGCTTGTCAATCGTTTTTGGGATTTCATATCATCCCCCACCAACTTCCTAGAAATTCATTGCATCCCCCCACCAAGAATTCTTGGAACCGAAAATCGCCGCAATTTTCGAATATATGAGAGGTCAATTAGGAGCAAAAATGAAAATGTCCGCACTTTTCCGGAAAAATCTCCGCATTAAGCCGGTTGACTAGTGTCAGGGAGGCTGTAAGCTTACAGCCTCCCTGCTAGTGTCTAACAGCAAGTGAATAGCCTGTTATATTAGCGCCATCTGGGGAAATGATGTTGAGTTTCCATGCTCCCTCGTTCGCTCACTCACTTACTCATTCACTCACTAATCAATCTTATGGTCGCTTTAAAGTGAAATCATGTCTACTATCAATATCGATTATCGAAATCTGACAATAGTGGTTGTTTCACTCTAAGGATGCCTGCAGTAATGAAGAAAAATTTGCATTTACGAAAATTAACCAAATTAATTCCAGCATACGAAACTACAGGGATGTTTTCATCATCAGTTATCACATCTTAAGTCCAAAATAAAAATAAGTTTTCATGTTCAAAATTGTTAAAATTGACAACACAAACCAAATAGCCACGTAATGAAAGCAACTTTTCTGATCGGTTTCAAGAATATAATGAATAGACGTAGAAATCTCTGTCTTAACTGATATTCTGAAGCTACACAATTCTCAACAAACCATAATTTAAGAATTACTTCCTCACAAATACATGAAAAATTCCGACAAGAAATATGCCTAGATTTCATTTTTAACATGATCATTTAAAAAATGCAATGGGGCATAAGGGGTCATACTGCAATCACGAAAAAATTTTACACCTTCAATGGGTGGGGTGGGGGAGGGGAAGAGGACAGAACATGATGTTCAAAATTTCTGGTGGTCTTAACCAGTGGGGCAGGAGTAAATCCTCCACCAGACAAATCGAGCATCGACAAAGAGTACCAGTAATATTCACTCTTCAGGCGTTTTTGCCACCACAGTCTGCAATACTTGATCACATGAGATCAACAAAACCTGGAAATTAGTAAGAATAAAATCATTTTTAACACCTAAAATATACATTTCACACAATTAATTTCATAACACCAGAGGTACAATAGCTAGATTAGTATATCATTTACATTGCTAGCTGTTAATAAAGCAAAATTCACATTAGCTAATAAGCCAATATTCAAACATTTCCAACACACTAAAATGTGTGTTAGAAATGGCAGGCCATTTTCAAATAGGATAAATAGCATGCTTAGCCAAGTCAATACTTGTTGAAACATGTATGAGACTATGTCAGTATTCAGTACATTCATCACACAGCCATTGAACTGTAAAAGATATTCAAGAGATTTGTTGCGTCCATTTGTTAAATTTTCATTTCTATTTTAATGGTGTAATAACAGTTCTGCACAATGTTTTTAAAACTGTCAATATATTTTAACTTCTCTGCAAATGGCTGAAACAATTCATATATAATTAATTTGACCCAAAGGTAAAAAAATGGTCTCGGTTCTTCACATAAGATCGTCTTCCATGGAAATAAACAATGCACGATATGATGGCATCAAATTTCATCATAACAGTTGATATACAGATATGCATGTATCACATTGCAGCAAGGTACATGAATGTAGTTCATAGCATGTAGCTCAACTGTACGGCGCCAAAATTGTTAAGCAAATTACAATTCCTAAACTGTGAATTTGGTTCTATACAGTGGCGGTTCTAGGATTTGGCAAGTGGGGGGGGGGCGTTGGGGTGGCAACTTCTAGTAATGGGGGCCAACCATTTGTTGTTTAATGTATGCAGCATTAAGTATTAGGGTCCCAACAGGGGGCACTGGGGGGAGCAGGCACTCAATAGGGGGCACGGGCCCCTCGGTGGAGCCGCCACTGGTTCTATACACCTAAAAAATATCTAAATCTAAACTATATTGTATTGATATGAAGACGTAACCATCACAGCATCATAAACAAAGAAAAACAACTGGCCAGAAATGTTGGTTTGGAAACAAAATCAAAAACTAGGCAAAGTATAACTAAGCATAATGATCTAGTGTCTAACTCATCGTGAGTTTTGTCAAGGTCATGGTTTCAAAACCTGGAGACGGACAGGAATAGCACGAATGTTTCATGGCAAACAAGGGCATGAACGAGTACATTGAACTATATAAATGAGCACATCATTGGTATACACAGGGTGGTACAGTATCCGAGAGTCATACCAATTGGAAGGAGGGAATAAGATCAGTGGGGAGGAAAGAACAGTGACGGTTCCACCATGTTGATGACTGGGGATGCAACCCCCACCAGAGTTTTTTGCTTGTCAACATTTTTTTGGTAAGCTTTTAAAATTTTCTACATTCGGTGAAGTTAATACAGCAGATGCGGATGACTTTTTTGCTTGTCACCTAAAATATCAAATGAAACATAGAATGACGTTTTTTGCTTATCAACCTTTTCTGGCAAGTTTTATTAACACTAATGGGCAAAAACACTAAGAATTACCTTTTTTCTCTCATTCCTTTTTTAAAACTTTGCATCCCCCACCAACTTCCTATAAATTTTTTTTCACCCCCCCCCATCAAAGAATTCCTGAAGCCGCCACTGGGAAAGAATATTTAATTGTCTTATTACGCTAATTAATTACCACTGACTGTGAAACTGTCCCCTTCCCACAAATGCCACATTGGGCATACATGATGCAAGGAATGACTGCTAGATATTATATCTGGTCATTGTCTTCATTAAGCAATGGTCAGATCACATGAAGCTGCAAACACATCTCATCCCCAAAAAGACCTTTAAAAAACACAAGAGTAGCCGCTCTTTGAAAAGGAATTGAACCGCTATATATAAAGTAATGCCTGAAATAATCAGAATAAAAAGACATTAAATAAAAAATCTAGCAAAACAATGGAAATGGAGAAATGAAAGTTCACAGACAAAAGAAATAAAAATATGTCTGCACCAAAACCAACATTTAAGGATAAAGCAAACCAGAAGTCACATGATCACAGCACAGCGATGACGAGCAATGTTGGTGATTAGGATGACGAAAAACAAATTCCAAGCAGTCACACGAGCAGGCGTATTGCATAAATCGGGTTATAATCAAAATGCAAAAATCCAAGGAATTTACAGCAATAATGCAAATCAACAAATCAAAACACATTAAATCTAAATTTTTCAAATTTATTTCCTTGTTTACAAATCAAAATTACCTTCAAATCAACTTGATTACTAACTTAATCTAATCTTTGTAATAATAACATAGACAGCAAATTTCACACAAAGCTAACAACTTAAACATTATGAAATGTCAAAGAAAAGGTCCATGCCAGAAATTCATTTGACTTCTGAGCACACACATTCAGTCACCATAAAATCAATTAGTTAAAATTAATCAATATTATTAATATTAATACATGTAATTAATTATTAGTTAGTAAATTGCAAAGAACAAATAAAGCAAGAAGACACTGCAGAAAAATTCCAAAATACAGCGTCTCTCAGTGGAGGTCTTAGCCGTATCGGGAACTTTCGGACTGGAACTTTTTCTAGCAACGAGTGCAGTTAGAAGAACAATTTACAAAAGTGAAACTGGACTGGAACTTTTTCTAGCAACGAGTGCAGTTAGAAGAACGATTTACAAAAGTGAAACGCAGAATAAACACAATAAAACTAAAAACCCAACATTCTGCCAAGCAAGTGATAAAGAAAAACAAACAAACACCAGCAGTAACAATCAATTCAAATTACAAAATTAAGCAAAAAAACAAAAAACAAATGATCAAAACAGCAATCCAAAAAAGCAACACCAGAGTACACACACAGTATGCTGAATGCAACCAAAAACTTAACCACAACTTACGAATCAATTGCATCAAACCAGAGTCGTCAATTTCCCTCCGCCACTTTTTCAAAATAAAAATTAAAACGGTGGCATAAATGTCTGTGCAGTTTTCACTCAACCAATACACACGAAATCTGAGAAATTAACAGAAATCATCGACGTAAGTAAGTCTGTCACACAATCAAATTCAGCACGACAATGATAATTACGATCATCGTCCAAATTATATCCAGTAAATCTACGTTTGTTAGGTATGTATTGTAAAGCTAGAAACACTTCAAGAGTAACAAAACGTCCGCAGAAAAAATGAAGCTCTCAGTCGCTAGACTCGAGCCACGACGACTTCTCGGAGCCCGACATCGACAGGTTTATGTTAAACCGTGTCATCGCCTCTTCGACAAGAAGGTGGTTGCCGGATAGGTAGACGGCTACGGCGTCTTGTAAGAGAACCAACTGACGACGCATGACTTTTATCTTAAAAAAAGAAGAATACTCAAGATTCAGTCTCGGTATATATGCATGTTGGCAACCGTAGGTCCAGTGCCCGAGTTCGAGCACTGGCATCCAGTGGTGGTTCCACGTTGGGGATGACTGGGGATGCATCCCCCTATTGAGATTTTTTGCTTGTCATTCATCAGCATTTGGCGCTGGGTATCTGTATACAAAATAGAGTTGAGGACCTTTTCTTTGCTTGTCCGCCTTATCCAGGAAATTATATATAAATTTGTCGGGGAAAACAGTGTTAATGACCTTTTTTGCTTGTCAACCTTTTTTGGGATTTCATTTCATCCCCCCCACCAACTTCCTATAAATTTATTGCATCCCCCACCAACTTCTTAAAAATTCCTTGCATCCCCCCACCAAGAATTCTTGAAACCGATACTGTTGGTGCCTGGCACCACTTACCTCCAGTTTCTAGACAATCAGTGGCATATGTGGCATAAGCTGTTAATCTGGGGTGGGTTGCCATTGCTTTCCCTTTTCCCAGACCCGCATTTTACCTTTGTAGTCTTAGCTGCTCCTCATTTACCACCGCCCTCTAGCAAGTGAAGGTCGAGTTAATCCGTTGGAGTCAATCCCTGCTTTAGCATGCTACCATCTGCCATCTTCCAGTCCCATAAGCAGTAGCATGCAGGGGGGGCGGTGGCCCCAGGCATCAACCAGGTGCAGGCATCCAAATTGACTTGGCGACCCTTTTTTGCTCGCCAACACTTTTCAAGGTTACGAGGGCATCCGAAATGAATTGGCCCCCCAGGCACTGTACCACCTTGTCATGCCACTGCCCATATGCAATACCAAACAGCAAAACTTAAATGCCACATCTATTGCTTCTGAGGCATTAATGCCTGAAATGGCTAAATAAAAGAATGGAAACAGGAATTACAATCAGATAAATTGCTTCCTTCACATCTGCTGAGTTTCCACCGATGGTCTCCAGTATCTGGATTTACGGTACATTTGATATGTGCAAGAGGTTGATTAGTGACTTTGATTAGTGAAATCTTGTATGGTTATTTACAATATACCAGGGGTATTCAACTAAATTTAACAAAGGGCCAAATTTTTTATGACCGGTGTCTGATGGACAGCTGCACATTTTTTTAAATTAAACAAATATAGTTCAAAAGTAATATAAGTTGAAAACAAGACATTTAACGTGAGCCATTTCACACCCCTTGGCGGGCCAGAAGTGGCCCGCGGGATGCCATTTGAACACCCCTGACCCATCAGTATTTTACCCTTCAAACATGAGTTCAAATACATGTATGAAGCCAGGCATTGATGCTTACTAATCAAGACCATTAACTTGTATCTATGAATATAGAAAAGAATTCCGACAGCTTTGAAAGTGCCTAGCACTAACCCTGAAATTCTACATATACAAATGATACATTTCAAGCAATTACGGTACAACAGGTTTCAAAATTTCCCCTGCACAGCTACGGTACACATCTGATAGAAACATCCAGAAACTACGACGACGACAATGACGACGAATAATGAGACCTACTTTGTTCTCGTCCAGCAGCTTCATCTTGATGTTCAGGTCGCTCCGAAGTCGATCGAACTTCTCCCGGTGCTGTTCAAACTTCTGCTGCGCTTCCTCGAGCTTCACCGGATCCTTCGCTGAAAGCTGCTGAGTTTCAAAATCCGACCGAAAAGCATCGTATTCGATCCTATTTGCCAGGCACATCAACAATCAGATCAATAAACACACAAGCACTGTGCAGCTACACGAGCAGGGATATTTTTACACCCCTCTAACACTTCCCAACACCTCCCCCCAATATGAGATCAACCCCCCCAATTTGGTAATGTGACAATGGTATGCATACAAAATGCATACTAATTAGCTCTGGACACCCCACCCCCAATTTGAGGTCGACACCCCCCAAATTCACAATCCTAGAAATATCCCTGTACACGAGTAACTGGAACAAAAAAATGACGGCAAGATCAGCGTAAGCTGCTCGGAAACAAGCGAAAATTTACAGCAAAATCACGATGTAGCTCGTTTCATTTCAAAACTGGGAACTAAATCTTTGCACAGCAAACCTAATCTTAACAGAACCAATAATTTCATAGGAAAAAAACCCACATATGTCTGGCTAAAACACTGAAAAGTCAGAGCAATTTTCTGATTTTCATAAGCTATTAAATCATAATACACTGCTGAATCAATTAACCAAATACCTTGCTGCCTCGTACTGCTTGATAGTGAGAAGCGTATCCTCAATCGTCTTATCACAAAGAGTCGCTAGGTTTGAGGTAAAAAATTCCAACGCACCTAATAATAATTAAAACAAACATCAAAAGCAGGCAAAGTTCTAAGATCTTCACATTTTATTTCAATATCTCATCTATTAATTGGGCGGGAAGATAGATGAGTGGTAATATCATTGGGCAGGCACGCGCCGACGATTCAATCCCAAAGGTCGACTCAGCCTTAATCGCTCATCAAATGAGTAGCATTGGCAACATTGCGATAGTAACCATAGGTTTGAAAGAGACTGGCCACCGTCCGCGATGTATGGCTTAGCCACCTATGGGCTGCTGGCTAAATACGGGGATCAGCACCGACCCTACGGGCGTGAGCCTACCAATGTTCCTCTAATGTTCCTCTAAAACAAACAACGGTACAATTGGTAGCGCACAACATTTCTTTGTTTGCAAATTTTGCTCAACGGGTATTACGTGCGTTTCCCAAAGTATGATTTCGGTGAATTTGACTGAGGTGATTTATTTATTTGCACGGGTGTTAGTCGTGGTTGTTTATTTACCCCTAGCCAGCAACGCGTTTGTTTTGCCCAAACAGTGTCATTTATATCTGCTGGTATTTGTGCATCTCATAGCCTGCAGGCTGCAGCTATAAATTTGCAGAAATAATAGGCGCTATAGGGTGATTTGGGTCACGCATATCATACGTGAGTCAATAATCAAGGACACCGGGATTATTAGTACACATTTATGACATTTTGCTTGATAACTTGACTAAAGACAGACGTGAACAAATCTAGTAAATATAAGTTTTATCAAATCGCTTTGTTATTTCTTAATTAGGTTTTGAAGTTGAACAACTTTCATTTTCATATATTGAATTTGAAATATATTGATATAAGTAGGCCCACTGTTTAATTTCTGACGTTTATTATTGGCATACATCAGTGATTCAGTTGTGCACAACGTCCGGCCCGCGGGCCACATCCGGCCCGTGACGACTCGCCATATGGCCAGCGACTGGCCGCGAGAACTAAATGAAAATACCAATATGTCATGCCTTCTCTCAATGCCGTTCGTGACGGTTTTAGAGCCCAGGATGTTGTCAAAAATTAAATCTATAGTGACTCATATCTCTAAATTTTGCTGCGGTCATGATGAGTGGACTGGGTCACTGAGCGTTACTGTTTGCTTAGCTGCAGAAAAACCTTGTATGCCTGCTATGTCAATCGACATCTGTAAGCTGGTTTCAGAGGTGCAAACAGCCATCACACTGACTTCCTCGTTTCAACCTTTCAAACTGCTAGTGACAGTTAAAACTGCTAGTGACAGATACAATGGTCCTATGTGTTTGATTATTGGCTAAGTTTAGGCCTATAACTTTAGATTATGAACTTTTTCTATAAGTCTTATAAGAGTAAAAGACTAATATAAGAATACTTTAGATTCTGCTAAATATGTTTAACTTTAACATAGCGTATAACTATAAACTTTATGTTTAGAAACTTATATAAAAAGCATAACCATGCCTTATTGTACTGATATTGTATAAGACACTTTACAGTAATGTACAATGTATCTCAACTTAAAAAGTGATTTTGTACTAAATTGTAATAAACTTCAAGCAAAGTCATAAATGGCAGTCGTCAGTTGAATTTGGCCTGAAGGATTTCAGAAATATAACAGTGGCCCGCGGCCGAAAAAGGTTGTGCAACACTGGTATACATAATATAGCATTGATTGATTGATATTGATATAAGCGCTCATGACGAAACTATTTCCGCTCACGAAAAATCTGGTGCGCTCACGGTCTCAAAAAATTAGAGGGAACATTGGAGCCTACGGGTGAAAACCTTTACTTTACTTTACTTACTTTACATCTATTAATTACCGTACATAAAATCAGCAAATCAATACATACATACATACAAGATCAACAAAATGTTCAACTACTATGTTCAACTACTAGAGGAAAAAAACTTAACTATGAAAAAAGGAAGTTTCTAAAAAGTACTTGGCTAGTTAGTATCTTCACATATTAAAGAAGGTACATATAAATTTGACTTGCATAATATACTAATACTAATATACTAATACTAATATAATAATTGCATAATTGGTCATGTAGTTTTTCTTAAGAATACATGGTAAGTTTTGTTTTGAGAATAGAAAACAAGAAAACTGAAAGGTAGTTAAATATAGTTTATAGCATCAATTTGTGATGCTATACACAAATATCAAGCACATCAAACAGTCATCCAAACTGCACGTAGCGTAATACAACATAATTGTATTACACACTACAGCAATATCACACATACATGTGCAGTAATACCACACAGTTCTGCACATTAACATGCGTATACAGCATTCCAAATTTACGCAATTTCTAACGCGAATCACATTAGATCACAAAGACTACCACAACGTAAATAAATAGGTCAAACAATTTCCTTACTTACCGACAAGCATCTCTCCGCTTTTATACATCGTCTTCTGCGTTTCCGCGTTGCAGGAAAATTCCGGATTCAGTTCGAGCATCTTCTGCGACAGATCGCTAAAAGTGTCGGCCAAATCGTGTTGACTCTGCACGACGTTCGTAAAGTTCGTCATCAACGCTCTCACCTGGCGCAAGATCACCTGGTACTTGAGGTGCGTGTCACGTAGGACCTCGATCTGCAGTTCCAGTTCGGAGTCGACGGTCTTCGTTCCGTGGCCGAGACGTTCCATCACCTTCTGTTTTGTGCATTTCAGAGTTGTAATCGACCAATCCTTCAGCGCTTTCACGGTCAGCAGCTTCGACGATCCAACCTGCGTGGGAAGTGGAATGGGATTTGCGGTCGCTGGACTCTGAACGGGACTCGACGGTATGACGTCCGACTTCACCGGACCTGTTACCAAACGAATGAAATCTTGGGATGGAAAACATACTTTGAAAGATGTGCAGAATAGTTGCGTAATTTCAAAAAAAACAAAATTTAATAATTTATCAAGAGAGAGACGGTCTTAAAATGGCTCCAAATTCACAGGTTCGGGGCCATCTGAACCCTTCATTTATGATGGTACTGTGTTAACTCTATGGCTATCTTAGCTGAAAAAGCAACAAATTGAAAAACGTAAAACCCCATTAGCATGTATTCAGATAACATGGGCTAATCAAGACTCAATGGATCTCCTTAAACTTGATGTCTTTTCAGTCAATGGAGCCAAGCAGTAAGTCAAAATACATGCACAGAATAGTAAAACTAACAGACAGGGGGCGTAATTTAGGAGGACAGGGGGCCATGCCCCCCCCCAAGGAAATGAAGAAATAATGTATAATGTATTAAATAAATAAATAAATATGAAATGTGCAAACAATTGCCAAAAATTGGACAAAATTTGCCAAAAATGTCAAAAATTTACAAATTTGCCAAAATCGGTCAAAAATTTGGCAAAAATTGACCAAAAAAATTATCTTACCTCCCCAAGAAAAGTGTGAAATGACACTACTGCTAACAGAGGAAGTGCAAGAAAGATCACAAATGTCTGTTCAAAATTTTACTTCCAATAAACTATTAATTAATCTTAAGAGCCAACAGTAACAAGTACTTTTCTCAGAAGATGAAAACTGCGCCAAAGAATTTGGAGGTTGTGATGACAGACTGGATGTCGTAGTTTCAGAGGGAGAAGTCTGGTTGCTGTCAGCGTCTTCTCCTTCTGGGCTTCCATCACTTAAGTCATCCTTCACTTGAATCTCACCATCAATCTTGTCATCAATACCATTTGGAGCAACACATTCCGAAGCCATTTCAAAAAACCTAAAGAGAGATGAAAAATCATGTGCTACAAAGTCATAATCAAACTCAGATATAAGGGTACTTTCCCGTTATCCGGACCCCAGTGAAGTGTAATATCCTAAACCTAACCCTAACTCTGACCCTAACCATAACCCTAATCCTAACACTAAACCTAACCCTAACCCTAACGCCAACTACACCATCCCTCTACTGGGGTCCGGATAACGGGAAAGAACCGATATAAGATATAAGAAAATAATAATAATAATAATTATTATTATTATTATTATTAAGTACTTTTATGGTAATAGTTCTAATGTAAATGGCATCAATTGACAGTACTCCACATTCATGTCAAGTTCATGAATATCTGACAGAATGGAAAACAGCGACAACACCAAACTAAAGCACAGAGAAGTGTATTCAGTCTAGATGCAAATTAAATCAGTGAATATGCAAATATGGCTGTCATGGAGAGAGAGAGAGAGAGAGAGAGAGAGAGAGAGAGAGAGAGAGAGAGAGAGAGAGAGAAAAGGTTCCAGGCACATCAGCAATCAACAAGCACACGTTGAGGTCATCAAGTTTTGAGTATTCTACCAACCAAAAGTTTAGTTATCTAACCCTTAACCCTTTAGCTGCCGTATAAAAAATCCCCACTGCAGGTATTCCAGGCGCATGTAGATGGGAATGTGCTGGAAAATGTTGGCATCAAGGAATCAAAACTATTTTCATTAAGCTGGAAAAATCAGGCACAGGGCAGTTGAGCAGTTGGTTGCCTACTGAAGGACCAGCCAGCCAGTGTAAATTTCAAAGAGGTAATATGAGTATCAGAATTCCTTTGGGCACCCAACTAATGTAAGCATAGACATGGCTTTCTCTTCTCTTGTATTCCTCCAGTGTGTGTGTGTGTGTGTGTGTGTGTGTGTTCAAGTGGTAATAGTTTAGACCACATTTCAATATTTCATTTGGAAGGCATTTAAGAGGAAAGGGGCTGTCATGCCCGAGGGCGGGAGGGGTCCAAGAAAGTGTGACAGCTTGTGACAGGCAGGAGATGGGTAAGGACCAGCATGAAGTCATGCTTTCAGCATACATAAAACCTTAAATATACCTGATAGAAGGTATAGTAAAAGACGTTTTTTATTGCTCATTAACACCTTCTTGCCCAAGATATGTATAATTCTAGGTCCCAATTGCATTAATTATCATTGTCAGAAGTTGAATATCTGTTCTGCTGCTGAAAATTGAAGAAGAAACTCGAATATATTCAATATAAAACCTGCGTGATGTAATTTATGGACGGCACCTTAAGGGGTATGAGATTTTTGACATACTTTTAGGGGGTCCGAGATTTGTGACAGGAGGGGGGTCAAAAATGGCAAAAAATAGCATGACATACTTATGGACTGCCTCTTAGTGTCCTGATTCACTTTATTACTTGTTCAGTTGTATAGCATCTTTTAATTTGTATAGGGTGTATTGTCCATGCTGGGGGCAAAACGCTCTGTTACCATGATCCTCCTACGGCCGTTTAATTCACCACAGTCCACAACATCTTAACCTTAACACACGTAACTGGCGTGCATAGAAAATGACAGACAAAATGTTCAGCACTTATTTGTGCTGCTTCATTACTGATAACAAGTCAATAAGCAAGTCAAAATAAATGTTGAGACTTGACTCAGTTGAGGTCAGAAGGAAAGACAAGAGCATCTGGTTAAGCCATGTCCTGAGAAAAGAGCAGCTCTAGGAGAAAGTCCCTGTCTGGTCTTCGTCTGTTTAATAATTTTCCGTGATAGAACCAGGAACGCTCTCATTTCAGTTTGCATTAGAGCTATTCTCTAAAATGGCACACCCTATTAAAAGCTAAGAATACATTAACACAGGCCTATTAAAATACAGTTCATAGTGGTAATGGTTGCTTTTCCGTAAGGCATTTGGGGCTGGGTTACTTCCACCCGAGGATCTTTTACCTCCAATGGCAGGAAGTCAGACAACTAAGAACCAAAATTTTTGACCATAGGGAATATCATAAAGTACGTCACGCTAGTTTTTGCCATTTTGACCCTTCTGGCTTGACTTGGCTTGATCTGGCTGATGCCCTAGGAGCATTATGAGAGTGGCGCCGCTGAAGTTGATAGATCGACATGTACCAGTTTTCTGCATTACGCTAGCCTCTGAAGCAGAGAGGGAGAATGAAACGCCCAAACTAAGGGCGAAACGTTCTGAGGACGAAACTTCCCGATGGCGAAACACTTAGTAACCCAGGAACTGGCAGGAAGTCTTTCTGCGGCTAGTGGAATGACTAGAGGAAGAGGCGGGTCCAGTCGTAAAAGCTTTCGCTAGCAAAAATTGATGCGTTACGCGTTCTAAAGACAATCCAAACGAAAGCAAACATTTAAAATATCGTCTCAACTGACACAAACGTCGAATCTTTAGGAAAATAAAATTTTATTTGAAGAACACGAAAATTTTCAGCAGCTCAAAAAATCACTATACGGCGCAAGATAAATATCTTTAATCTATTAAGATTAAAGAACTTCCTGTTTAGGTTTTATAGCGCTTTATGAGTGTATATATTGACAGGGAGTGTATGGTATTGATTTGCTGATTTATGTAATTAATAAATGAGATGAAATGAATCATTTGTGAGAATCCCCTTTGACACTTTTACACACATCGGTCGGAAAGTTAGCTGAAGTGGTAACAACATTGGATGATAGATCAGGAAGTCGCGGGTTCGAGACCCGCAGGAACCCTGCTGTCGACTCAGCCTGGCCTATATAGCAACGGAGATCAGCGTCGTCCTATGAGCCCGTGAGCAGTGGCGGCTCTAGGATTTGGCAAGTGGGGGGGCCGTTGGGGGGGCAACTTCTAATCATGGGGGGCCAACCATTTGTTGTTTAATGTATGTAGCATTAAGTATAGGGTCCCAACTGGGGGGGCCACTGGGGGGGCCAGACTCTCAATAGGGGGGCACGGGCCCCCCTGGCCCCCCGGTGGAGCCGCCACTGCCCGTGAGGCTATGGAAAGACTGACTTTTTTACTTAACCACAGAGCCGTTATTTCTACGAGACTGAGTAAGTAAATGAAATCTCGTGTATTTATATTATGGCTGTACCGGATTTCAATTTAGACCGTATATTTTCCAGCTCTTGATCCCCCTCTCTTGTCAACATCTGTCGAACTTTTTCAGACTCCTACCTCTATTTTGTTAACGTAATTAATGGACAGCCCCTAATGATATTAGTATGAAACTGTTACTGTAGTCTAATGCAAATATGCCATGCCTACTTGTCGAATATTGAGAGGATAAAATTTATGATACTATATCCCCTTCACTAATTATTGCGTGAGACATCCCCACTATCCCCCGTGAGTTACGTCCGTGGCCATAATCCACAAGTAGGCCTACCTTCATAAATCAGTGTTTATTCTAGCCACCTTGACATTGGGGGGATTTCCATCCCCCCAGCCAACATATATTTTTTTTTGGGGGGGGGGATTTTAAAACTTTGAGAGGGAAATTCTCCCCAGAGAATGCCTAGAATAAACACTGTTCATAAATTCTTCATCTAGGCCTATGTTTAGGTGTGGCTTACTTTTTTGACAGATCAACTTCGGTTGTTCACTCTGTAGGCTATAATAATAATAATAATAATAATAATAATAATAATAATAATAATAATAATAATAATAATAATAATAATAATAATAATAATAATAATAATAATAATAATAATAATAATAATAATAATAATAATAATAATAATAATAATAATAATAATAATAATAATAATAATAATAATAATAATAATAATAATAATAATAATAATAATAATAATAATAATAATAATAATAATAATAATAATAATAATAATAATAATAATAATAATAATAATAATAATAATAATAATAATAATAATAATAATAATAATAATAATAATAATAATAATAATAATAATAATAATAATAATAATAATAATAATAATAATAATAATAATAATAATAATAATAATAATAATAATAATAATAATAATAATAATAATAATAATAATAATAATAATAATAATAATAATAATAATAATAATAATAATAATAATAATAATAATAATAATAATAATAATAATAATAATAATAATAATAATAATAATAATAATAATAATAATAATAATAATAATAATAATAATAATAATAATAATAATAATAATAATAATAATAATAATAATAATAATAATAATAATAATAATAATAATAATAATAATAATAATAATAATAATAATAATAATAATAATAATAATAATAATAATAATAATAATAATAATAATAATAATAATAATAATAATAATAATAATAATAATAATAATAATAATAATAATAATAATAATAATAATAATAATAATAATAATAATAATAATAATAATAATAATAATAATAATAATAATAATAATAATAATAATAATAATAATAATAATAATAATAATAATAATAATAATAATAATAATAATAATAATAATAATAATAATAATAATAATAATAATAATAATAATAATAATAATAAATAATAATAATAATATAATAATAATAATAATAATAATAATAATAATAATAATAATAATAATAATAATAATAATAACAACATCTCACATAATCACATGTACTGTAACCGTCTATTGTCTCTTAGACCAGTGGTTACCAAACGGCGATACCATGGTTATTTGTAGGATTATCACTGTGAGTGGGTGGGTGTCGGTGTGTCGGTATATTCTCGGGGGTCGGCCCCTGCTGAAAAGTCTGACAAGCAAAAAAGGTCATCCCCGGCTTAACAGATTGTCCCCCTTGTCCCTTCATAGATTATTCTGACAAGCAAAAAGGTCATCCATGGCCAAGATTTGGGTGTGTTGGGGAGGAGTGTCGGTCTCAAATAGGGGGGGGATTGGGGGGTGTTAGGGGGCTGTAAAAATATCCCCGGGTGGTACGCGTACCCGCAGGGCTACAAAATAAACTTTGCCGAAAAAGACTGACAAGCAAAAAGAAGCTCAGTGGGGTATATGCAGCCCCAGTCATTCCCAACGTTGAACCGCCCCTGTTCTCGGGGCACGCGACGAAAGGCAGCGGATTTCCTATGCATTGGTGTCTGACAGTAGTAAGTTTCATAATATTCACAACAGTTCTAAGAAACCGTGCGTGCATTTTATTCTTGAATGTACGCTATTTTGAGCCTGTGTGTCGACCATGGGGCTCCTTAGGCGTCGAACCCTGGACCGTCTGCGCTATCGTCCAGTGTTGTTACCAATCTGCTAACTTCCCGCCCTCTGACTATTAGCGATGTCAGAAGCTGATAATTTCGCTGCTGAAATTTATTATTTCGGGAATATAGTGTGGGACTCAGTGGTGCTAAAATTGTAGTGGAAAAGTGCGGAATTTCCCATTTGTGCTCCAACTAAAACTCCCATATTTGCAGAAATTGCAGTTTAGTACGTCCATATATGGGGAACTTGCTGGAAAACTGCGTCGTTTTTAGGCAGCGAGCTTCGTATTTTTCGTAAAAACGGTTGACGAGCAGGGATGGCATTGGGAAGGGGCAGGGGACTTTGCCCTGGTTTTTAGGGGGTGGGAATTTTCGCGATTTTTTTGTTTTTAATTTTATCACAATCACTGGTATGTGCAATGTAGTATGTACTGTAGGCCCTACTGGTGTGTGTACTGTATGTGTACTGTGTGTGTACAATGTACTGGTATGTGTAAGTAGCATGTATTATGGACAAAACCAATTTGCATACTGCATAAGTATTTTTTAAAATACTGCCTGTCTTGCAGCAAAAGTCTTGCCCTCTGGAAAACAATGAAATGACGGCCCTGTTGACGAGCAAAAAGATCATCCAAACAGGCGCTCGTCCTCTGCCGTATACAGAGGCGTAGCGAGGAGCAGAAGGGCATATGCCCCCCGGGCGCCGAGGTGGGGGCGCAAAAATTGGGTTTTTGGGTAAGTGAAATGCATAATAAAGAAAAAGAAACATGTGCGACGACCTTTTTACTCGTAAGCACTACTATGAAGAGGGGCGCCCGTAAGAGTTGAGGGGCGCCGAGAACACTGTGACGACCTTTTTTGCTCGTCAGCAGTGTTGGGGGCCAACGGTACACTTTGCCCCCGGGCGCCGGATACCCTCGCTACGCCTCTGGCTGTATATCTATGTAAATATGATGAAAATAGCAAAAAGTGAAGATAGAATTGCCGCATATAGGCTATATGCGAAAATCGCAATGCGGAAAAGACCGAAAAGGTGCGGAGCAATATATAGGCTATATTTGTCGAATATGCGATCGCAATTTCGCACTAAACCGTTACGACTACCCAGTGTGCAGAGTGCAGAGACAACGAAGCAGTCAAGGAATTCATCGATCGATTATTGTGAATTCAGCGTCTGTGAAATCGACAAATGATCATTTAAAAAAAAACTGATAAAAGTAAGTAAAGTGAAATCTCGTGAATTTCTATAGCGCCTTGGAAGCAGCACAACAGTAGCTGCTTATTCTTGGGCGCTCAGCCTTTCTTAAAATAGGCCTAGCTATGGGAAAGGTATACTGTATGATCAGCCAGGCAATAGTCAACATCCGAAGGGCAGTGAGGCTGGGTTGTTACAGCTATGGAGGAAATGATTGAAGGAAAAGGAAGGATTTTAACTTTACACGATTTTGTGTGTATAAAATGCGCTAAGTTTAACCTACGGGCAATTGCAATTTTTAAAAATTTTGAGAGAGTTCCCTGGTGACACCACGATTTTACCGCACTGGGTGACACCAACCCTAGCGACGCCACTGGAAATATGGGACATTAAGGATTAAGAACATTCACAATAACAATAGGGTTTCTTCTTCTTCTTCTTCTTCTTCTTCTTCTTATTATTATTATTATTATTATTATTATTATTATTATTATTATTATTATTATTAATCTATTGTAAACATCAAAAGACAAACATGCCAATCATTACATTTCACATGAATCATTGCAGCCTATGCTAAATATAGAACTAGACTTTAACAACAGCAGTGGGCCCAAACCACAGCAGTAGGCCTAGAGACAAATTCTACGGAAGCCACCTGCAGTTTCTAAAGCAGCAGGCTCGTAACATACCTTGCGACGACGCAATCACTTAATCGAGCGAAATGAGTGGGGACGAAGCCTTTAAAATATTATTGTTATTAATAAAAACTTGTATGCAATTGATAGCAAGGTTTCATTTAGCAAAGCTTGAGTTATACACGACCACGTCAACAACCTGTTGAGTCCGAAGTTAGGCCTATCTAGCAATTTTACCACATTGTAAAATCTCAATAACTCATACACCTGCCCATAGGTACATTTAGTCAAACACCCAAATCACCTGATCACGAAAGCCTCCTTTTAGTTGTAGGCCTACCATAAACCGGTGGTCTATAGGCCTTCAGGACTACAGGGCGAGCCTATCGCATGCCTAAAGGCCTACCATGGCAACGAACGAGGACGCACGTGACTGCTACAGGCCAAACGCCCCCTCCCACCAAGCGGTCAACTCCCGAAGCCAAAGTTGCGTCAAACTTGACAGTGAACGGCAACATGACATTCGTTCCGTCGTGACGAACAATAGTTAAGAGAATCACGACAGGTGGGTGGCATCGTTTGGTAACCATGACGACCAGGTGCAGCTGCCAAAGAGTTCGATATGCAATCCGTTGGTAGCGCTACTGTTTTTTTCTAGCGTCGCGACTTCGCGAGGATCGTTTTGATGTTTATATTATATATTTTCGAATGCATGCCGATCTCGACTGACACTTCGGACAAGGTAGGTCATTTAGGCCTACTGATTGGTTCATGTTTGGTCACGTCAAGTATTGACCGTGTCGAGAGTTGCGTCATCGACTCTGTCACTCGCGTTGATGACAACAGTTTGCATCGTTTGCACAAATATATGGGTCTTGCAAATTTTTTAGTCTCTGTTGAGAAGACAAATCAGTGTAAACTTGGATGAAAAAGTGCGGGGGCAGTCCCAATACCTTTCCCCTTCCTTAGCCTTCATCATCGTCGTCGTCGTCATCTTTTTCTTCTTATCCTCCTTCGTCGTGGTCATCATCACCATCATCATCATCATCATCATCATCATCATCGTCGTCATCTTCTTCTTATCCTCCTTTGTCGTCGTCATCATCACCATCATCATCATCATCATCATCATCATCATCATCATCATCATCATCATCATCATCATCATCATCATCGTCGTCGTCGTCATCCTCTTCTTATCCTCCTTTGTCGTCGTCATCATTATCATCGTCGTCGTCGTCATCATCATCGTCATCATCATTATCATCATCATCTTCAACAATTGACAGCCCCAATCCAAGTCACCCTGAGCATTTGTTCCCAACAAACCTTCTTCCATCTCGGTAGCTTTTGGTCGTTTAAAGCTTTCCACTCAACCACTGTCGGAATTTCGTTGGTTGTGAGATTCCGCGATTTCTCCCAATACTGGACAAGTTGGCAGGGCGGGGTGGCGGGGGAGGGGACAGCTCTAGCCAAACGCCCTGGTCGAAGTTTAGGCCAGTGCACAAGTTAGCATTTGTGACAGCGAGCTTCACCTTCCCCCTACAGAAAGCACCATGGTTATATGCCTGTGTGAGATTTCAAAAGAACCCGAGATTACCATATACACTGTAGATAACCAGAGACGTCATTTCGCTGTTTTTCAGGGGGGGGCAAAACACTTTCGACCTGACACAAGTTACAAGTTTGCGAAAAAGCTGACGACCTTTTTTTTGCTTGTCAGCCAATTTTCACGGTTAGTTAAAGTAGTTACTTCAAATTACTCGACATCGTCAAGCACTCCTTTAGGGCGTGTAAAATCTAAATAACACAAACATTGGCAAAAAAATTTTTCCCTCAAAATCAGGGGGGGCAAATGCTCCCCCCTGCCCCCCCCCCAAATGACGTCCCTGTAGATAACTCAATCGAAGACAAT
The DNA here is from genome assembly GCA_018105865.1 of Metaphire vulgaris. NCBI lineage: Eukaryota > Metazoa > Annelida > Clitellata > Crassiclitellata > Megascolecidae > Metaphire > Metaphire vulgaris. Next base: position 14,839,982 of record CM030840.1, read on the forward strand.
AGCCAAGAACACCAACGAAAATGGATAAATTTTCGTTCATTCCCACCTCCAAATTGCAAGCGACACCGTCTCCAATGTTGTATCCTGTAACCTCTTCGTGATTTGCAAGACGTCCTACTTTTGGCTAGATCGATGGACGAATACTGTATTGTGCGTAGCAGTGGGACGTCGGAACAATGGGGAATATATAAAAATAGACCAGGCGGGACAGAAATGGTACCTTAGTTGCTTGCCTAATATGCCTATACACAATAGAACTGATTATATCAGTTATTCAGTGGCGTAACTGGGGACCGGTCCATCCCGGGCGGCAATTCAAGATTTTGCATACGAGAAAGCAGGATAGATCGCTTTTTTATTAGTTTATAACAGTCATTTGTGATTCACGCAGCTATAAATATTTGCATGTATGCCTACTGGGTCTATGTACAGATTTTTTTGCTATTGAGTAAACACTAACAGTAGTCGATAAAAACGCAAATCAAAGCTAATAAATACTACCTGCGCTTTATTGAATAATTATTTTATTCAAGTATTTTGATTAGGCCTACATTTTCTTACGAGCAATCGGGACAACATAGGGTGGGGGTTGGAATGGGGTAGGGGTGACCCCTGGGATGGAAGGGCGGCGCCTATGACTGCCCCGGGCGCCAAATAGTCAAGACATGCCGTTGCGGTTATTCAACGAGCATTCTGCTGTCCTATCGAGTGGTCGTGATTGCATGGTGTCATGCCAAGGAAGTCTGAATATATTGTATTTATCTAGGCTTCCATGTGTCATGCCAAGGAAAGAATGTCGCACAAGTGCCGTGTATTGTTCCCGTCATCGTCGTAAATCGTAACTACGTATATATGTATATATATATATATACATATATAGCCTATATATATCGGAAGTATGTGTAAATACATATATACAATTATACAGTATATATAAATATATATATATATATAATTATATATATACACTATATATATACTAAGATCAAAGTGTATTATATATATGCATGTATTTTTACACATACTTTCGATATATATAGGCCCTATATATATTATATTATATATTATATATGGTTGTATGTTATAAATATATATATATATATATATATATATATATATATATAGGCCTACACACTTTATATATGCTAAGATCAAAGTGTAGCAAATATATATGTGTATTTACACGTATTTCCGATATATATATATATATATATATATATATATATATATATATATATATATATATAAGTCTCAACAGAGACTAAAATTTTAACGCCCATATATATATATATTTATTTATTTATATATGTGCATATATATGCATATATGGACATGGTTGTGTGTTATGTATAAGCTTTGCGGTGTTTGTTTTCGTGTGTTCCGGTCAGTAACCATTCCTGAGGTGTTGCTTATTCTGGGCCTTATACTCCCACAGTGAACATGAAAAACACGACAGTTTTTCTTTCCGGTCTCCTTCTCTGTCTGTCCGTCCGTCCGTCGGTCTGTGAGTCCGTTAGCGTCGCGTCCGCGTGTCTGAATTCTTGAGAGATTTCTGAAGTTACTCGTTGCGATCGGAATTCGGAGTATTTCGAACCGGTATTCGACTTAACAACTTTCTTTTACTTAATCTAACCTATATGAGTTATACCGTCGGCCGCGTTTCGAAGAAGAATGTGTTAACAGCTAACCTGGGTGGCAAAGATGTTTCTCGCGTAAAATGAAGAGGCACATCACCATCGTCGTCGTCGTCGTCATCATCGTAGTCTATGATCTGTGAGTTAACGTTGAGTTAGATCCGCTCTTAGAGTCACGATCTCTATACTTGGTAATCTATTCAGTACATGCAGGTTATCAGGTATTTTAGTATCGAACGTGCAACGTAGACTTAAAAATGGTTGCGTAAGCGGAAAGAATGCAAAATATTTCGTGTCGTGGGCGTTGTATGTCTGGGCCATGGTTTCCATGCAGTAGCAATCGGGCTGAAGACTCGTGGAGGTAAGGACTTGAACCTCTGCAGAAGTAGACAGACTAGCAGAATTTTCTATCCGTATCCGCTCACCTTTAGCTCACCTGGGTAGCGGATCACTTCTAAGCTGTGTAGGCCTATTAAGCCTATAGGGGCTGTCCAAGGTAAGATTTATTACCCGGAGCAGTGGGAGGACATTAGAGAGGAACATGGCGACTCGGCGAACAGAAGTGGCGTAGCCACGGGGTTCTATGGGGTTGTTCAAACAACCCCATTTCAAAAAATATGACCAACACAATTTATGTAAATCCGTTGACTTTTGGTTCAAGGGGGGTAGTGGGGGGTCTGCCGCTGCCCCCGCTGGTCTTCAGTTGCATAGTGCTTCCAGTTAACAACCCCACTTTGCATAATAAGCTGGCTACGCCACTGGCGATGAGTGGGGGGGGGGCATGACGAGCAGTGGCGGGGCATGGGAAACGCATGGTTTAATACACAGTACTTTGCTCTAACTGTTAATATTATTTGTATATCTATACAAATAATATTAAAAGTTAATTAATTTAATTAAGTTAATTAGTTAGTTAATATAACAAATAATATTAAAAGTTAAAAGTGTCACACACCATTTATTTAAACCATAAATATAATAGCGCAACTGCAAGTTGCAACATATTTGAAAATCTGGAACTAAATTAAAGCAACTATCATTTGACATTAATTAACTCCTTAACCGTGTATTTAACTGTAACTCAATGTAAAATGGACGGATATATCCGGGGTCCCCAGTTAAGGGGTTAATGCAGAGCAGGCCGGAATTGACGTAGATTTCTTGTCAGTTTTTGCCAGTTGGTGCATCTGAGGCAGCATGTCGCCCATCGCATACCCATTTTTAGTATAACTGGCTGGATTCAGGGGCGTAGCGTCGGGGGGTATATCGGTATATATACCCCCTCCCAAATCAGTCTACTTTAAAGTTTTTTTTATGTGATTTACATGTGGTTATGTGCGGTTTATATGGTTTATAGTTAAGATTTATACCCACCCAAAATATTTATACCCTTCCAAATCAAATTCCTGGCTAGTCCCCTGGCTGGATTGAACAGTTTTGGTGGTTAACCTTCACGAAAACAAGAGATGAAAGTGTATGAATACCGAGTTGATTTCTAACTGGTGTAACATTTATATTCAAGCATGAGAAGCCCCACTCACATTCAGCGGACGAGAAAGGCTGAATTTGAATTCTACTGAGTACTGCAAATATAATAACCTTCTAGACTTTTTATGGGACCCGTCACTGGTCTTAGTGGGTGGGGGGTCAAAAGTTTTTGACATAATTATAGGGGGGATCACTGAAAGTTGATACTTTTGACAAGGAGAGGGGGTTAAAATTGCCAAAAAATTGTTGACATAATTAATGGACAGCCCCCTACAGGGTTATCCGGGACCAAGAAATTCGAGGGCGTCAACAGTTTCTAAGTGAAATCGCGTGATCTCTCGACAGTACGTGTTGGAATTCTCACGCCATAAACACATTGCTGGTTCTTATTGTGAACAGATGAAGATGTTTATTAAAATAGGTTATCTGTAGACGCCTTGTAAAACAGAGCTCACTAGTGTCTAAAGGCCTTGAGAACTTTAATATAACCTCTTCTTGTATTGAAGTATCGTTACACGGGTCTCTTGAGTTCAGTGTCATTTAGTTGTACTTTTAGCAGGTAGCCATGGTCTTAGACTTCCATTATTTTGAACTCAATTCGCGTTGACAACTAACTGTTAAAATATTATGGACAGGACTTTCTCGTGTTTATAGCACACACATACATACACACACGCACACACACGCACACACTGTATTTTAGGGTCTTAGGCTGTTTGGAAGGCTTCTAAAAATGTTTTCCAAAAGCCTCAGCATCTTTTTTCTTTGAGTGCCGACAGGCAAACCCACGAAAGCATGTCCCCGAATTTGAGGGGCAGAGTTAGACTTCCCGCCCTGCATGGGGTAATTTCGTGAAATCGTCGCTCCTAGTCGATATCACGTTAATCAGTATAGGCCTATAGGCCTAAACGTTATAACTAGCTGTTTGGGGGGGGGATTTTGCGATTGTCATTACCAATCTTTTCCCCTTTGCGTAGAAGTTTTAATTCTGCCAATTTCTGTGGCAACATTGTGCTGTTTATGATTTTGCTGGAAGAATACAAACATGTATTTCGTTTTCGTCTTTCTTAGAATTGGCAGAAAGAATGCCGCTGTCGCACCGGAAAAACGAAATTTGCATTCGAGGAGGAGTTTAAACAGAGCCTTGAGTTAACCACGTCCGGGCGTCATGTCATCTTCTGATGTTGGTCGTCACAGATAACATCAGTCGATTATTTCACTCGCCTTTCGTTAGCGTTTCGTACAATGTTCTTCAGTAGGCCTATTGAATTCGGTCTGTGTTTGATGCTCTGTGCCGTCGTCGGAAAGCGAAACAGCGTAGGCGCGAGCACAGACAGTATAAATGCTCATTCATCGACTCATACTTTCAATTCGGTTCCGACACGACAAATCTTAACATCGCTGCTCGTCAGACCGGAAGCGGAAACGGCCGTCGTTGTCCAACGCCAGGAGAACAGCAGCGGCGCCATCTCTGCGCCGGACATCGAAACAAACAACAATACGCGGACGAAGAAAACCGGGCCCGACTACTCGAATTCGACGTGCACAGTAAGACCGTCGGAAGGTTCCAGACTACCCGAACAGATCAGACATCTAATCGATGTCGAGGAGGTCAAGCTGATCGAATACAACCTTATTTTCCCCCGTTACAACGCCAGTCCTCTGGCGTCGAATTCGACCGTCTACAGGGCCGAGTCGTGGTCACGGGTGTCCAGTCGACACGGACAGACGCTGCTGTCGCTGTCCTTCAACTACGGCATACTGTCGATGATGACGCTGGCCGTCGGCACCGCGTCCATCGAGGTCCCGCTCGAGGACGATCCCCACGGGTGCCTCGGCGGGCTCTCGGATGGCGACCAGCTCGACCTGCTGATGAACCTGATGCTCAGGGACTTCCGGGACGTCATCGTAGAAGACGACGGCGCTGCGACTGCCGCTGCCGCTGCCGCCGCCACCGTCGTCAAGGGCGAGGAGCGGATCTGTCACGAGGCGATCCAGAACGACGACGGATACGCCAAGTTCGTGGACATGTGCTGCTACGCAAGTCCCGACAAGAGGACGCCGACGACGATCACGTGCGAGCCGGATCTGGTCAACGTCTGGCTGCGACTGATCCAGTTGAGTCTGTCGCTGATCCGTCTCGGACTGTTGTTCTTCGGGCCGCTCCTGCTCGCGTCGACCGTTCTCTCGGCCACCCGCAAGAAGTATCCGTACGCCGTCAAACTGAAGGAGCCGCTCACCAAGACGGCAGTCTTCCGACACCGAACGGACGCCGGGCTGCACGACGCGAACGGCGTCCCGGTCTCCGCAAAGCACCACATCGACCTGAAACTGGCCGACGGATACCCGAAGTTGAAGCTGTCGCTGTCGGACGTACAGCTGGGCGTGCCCGTACCGATACGCATCTCGCAGTACGACGTACTCGTCGCGTACGGTAGGACGTTGACGGAAAATCGGGTACCGGTGGGGTTCTGGCGGAACATTTTCGACGCGCTCTTCCTCTGTAGGCTGCGCAACGTCGGCCCGTTCAGGGACTGTTGTGCCGCCGACATGCTCTCCACCGTCGGCAGATGGCTGCCTCGGAGACCGACGCCACGGCGTTGGATAAGCTTCTGGTCGCGCGTCGGGCTGATCCTGATGGTCCTGCTGATACCCAGCCCCTACTACCTGCGTCTGTTTGTCTTCTACCGGTTCGAGTACGACGAGGTGGCGGTCCGCAAGGAGGCGATCGCACGGTCGGGACTGCGCGAACGGTTCGCCGGAAATCCGCTGCACTACTTCACCCCGACGCATCCGGTGTTCGTGTTCGTCTACGTCACGTACTTCTTCACCGTCGCGTTCATCGGACTGACGGCTCGGCGGGACAAGGAGGGCCCGATCGTTCGCATACTCGTCGGCGCCTTCGACGACCTCGCGTCGCTGCCGTGGCCGACCGTTCTGCACGTCATGGTCGGCAATCTCATCTGGCCGTTCCAGCAGTTCGGGCTGGCCGGGTGTGCGGCGGCGCTGGTCTACTGGCCGGTGGCGATACCGCTGACGGTCGTGACGAACGCCATCTACTGTCTTCCGACCGTCTATCTCACCGTTCGGATGGTCTTCTATTCGCACAACAGCTTCCTGTTCCGGACGAAGAGACGGTTCGCCGTGCGGCCGTACAGGGCGCGAAGACAACCGGACAACACCATCAAACTCTTCGACGTCGAAGCGATCCTCAGGCGTTTCCAGTGTGCCTGCGTCGTCGACCAGACGGCGCCGAACGACCTCGACCCCAACGACCTTGACATCGTGCCCTCGGCGTCGGCGTCGGCGGCGAGGCGGGCGTCTTCCGAGACGGTTTCGATCGCGTCTTCCGATAAGATCGGACTCAAGAAGAGCTTCCGCAGTTGCTGCACGCACTTTCTCGCCTCGCTGCTGTGCGTCGCCTGTCTGTATTCGGTACTGATCGTTCTGTCGGAGTGCATCGGGTGTCTGGTGGAGGTGGGGTTCTTCACCCTCATGGGGGTGATCGTCAACGCCGGTGCGCTGCTGAAGTACGTCGCCCTCGTCATACTCCTGTTCGCCTACAGCCAGGACTGCTTCAGCAACGTCCAGAAGACCTACCTGAAGCTGAACAAGTCGCTCTTCGGCGAGGTCAAGGGGCGGGTCAAGGACTTCGAAAACGTCACCAGTCAGCCGTCCCACCTTCAGGAGAACCAGGGCTTCAAATCGCAGGAGCAGAGCGAGCAGGCGTTCTACGAGGCGCCGGACGATCTGACCGACGCGCCGCCGGGACACTGGATGATCAACGACCTCGTCCTGTTCGTCGACAACGAGGACACGCCGCGAATCCCGAAGAAGCTGTTCGACGAAGTCTGCCAGATCAAGGTCGCCGGCGTTCCGGGTCCCGTTTACCGCGGACAGCTGATCGCCCTGAAGCGGTTCATGAAGATCGTCGTGTTCGTGGCGTTCGTGTTCATAGTCGTGCTGTCGTTCAGCGACGCGTACCGGATCTCGTCGACGAACCAGATGCTGGCGACGCTCGCCGGCGGCTTCCTGCCGCTCATACTCCGGACGCTGATGGGCAGAGACGAGGCGGAGCTCGAGCTGGGAACGCTCAGCTTCAAGAGCAAGCTGGACGAGGTCATCAAGAACTACCATCAGGTCTGGCCGATCTACGACTTTCCATTCCAGCTGGCGCCGACCCCGCAGGAACCAGCCTCAGCCGCCAACGGCGAATCTCCGGATGTCGTTGACGTTTCCGGAGAAACTGTCAAGCTGGCTGGCTCCGAAGAACCAGCCGGCTGCAACTCGCCAGACGTGCTGGGCGCCGCCTCCTACGACCGACAAGTCAGTTACAGTAGTCGAGAAGGTGTCGTCGGTCGAGCGAAATCGGAACGCGAATTCACTACGACGGAGAGACAACAGAGTTTCGTCGAACACGGAAGACCGAAGGTGACGTTCCAAGACGAAGGTTCGATCAAGGTCGACCTTCTAATAGATTTGCCGGAGACAGAGGGATGGTCGGATCTGGAAATTACTCAAATGCTCGTTTAAGTAGATTATTTATTTTTTACGTCTTTTAGCCTTTTGAATGGTCTGTGTCTAAAATGTCGAGTTTTTTTTCTCTTTAAAACGAAATTTCGTGCCTCAATACAGTATTCTATTAGTGAACGTAGGATGTTTTGTTGTAATGTCTCATGCTTATCCCCCCGTAACAATGCTAGCTACACTTTAAGTAGCAATCATGACTGACTCTGGACATCGCGATAAGTTTCTAGGAGCGTAAGATAAACGGTCGTCTTGCAATGTTGTTTCCTTTACGATATCTGGTTCATTATACAACAGGTGTTATAGACGTGTCACAAAAACAAGTTTTATAATTAATTCGCCGTGTGAGAGAAGCCAATCGAAGGCCTGTTGAACAGAGCATGTATACAGTAGATATGTAAAAATCTAATCGATTTGAAGAATTTCTCTGACAAAATCCATATTTTCCTCTTTCCCCATCTTCATTGCTTTAAATTTTTCAAGAATAATCAAGCAATTCATTATCAATTTCGATCTACAGGGTTCGAAATAGAGCACTCCCAGCCATTTCATACTACTCTAACGTCAATGACTGTACTAGAACGAGGGACATCAACTAAATGAAAGTCCTGCCGAATATCTTGTGGAATGACTAGTAACCTTAGTAGGGCGATCGAGGGAAGAGCCGCGTATCAATTAAAAGTTCAGCATTAATAATTTGACGCCAAGACTGACACATTAGGAGGTCTTTGCAAACTGGCGCTTTAAAACTAAAACAGACCAAAACGAATCACTTAAAACTTGCACTGTCTAAAAATAACACAAAAACTTACCGCATTTAAATATAACTAATGAAATGGAGACACTTGTGAACCATACCAAGAATTTCAAGGCATTTACTGATATATTATTATTATTATTATTATTATTATTATTATTATTATTATTATTATTATTATTATCTGTACAGTTGGCGTGTACACTGTACATGCCTGGTCAAATAGATTATTAGTCTAACCCTAACATTGACCCATGGGTCAATGTTACAGTAGGCCTACATGTCATAGGCTTTGCCAGACGATTATAAATAATTAATTACCAGTAGATAGATTTTCAAGTGAAATGAAGTAACGTTGCCACTTGTAAATGGCGAATGCCTACAGACGACATCATCCTTATCTAGACCTTCGGAAATTCAAGCGACGACACCTACGCCTGCAATCGTGTTGTGCGCTGCACATATGAAGCTTCGAGACAAACTATAATTTTAATATACGCAGGCTGACATTTATTTATGGCGTATAAGAAAACATGATAATTTTTATCATGCATCTATCTCGCGATCGCTACGAAACTTTCTACACCGTGTCCACTGAAAAAACCAAGGCAATAGTTTTTTTCAGCGTAAGGGGCCGTCCATAAATGACATCACGCGATTTTTTTTTTAATTTTTATTTGCCCCTCCCCTCGTCATAAGTCGTCACAAAAAGCCAGACCCCCTAAAATGATGTCACAACGCGTTACCCTTCCCCACCCCATCTTTTAATGTCAAAATTAATGTTTCAATTCACTTATTTCTTGAATGAAGCGGGTATTGCAATGAATTCGTTTGAAAATACTCATTATAATTGAAGCGAAGTTCAGAAACTTTTTAAAATTCTTTTTTTTAAATGAATTATAAGTGTAAAATGCGTTTAACTTTGCGGTAACACAGCATTTCGGTATTAATAACAATATTTAGTATTATGTGACGTCACATTTCTGGAACCCCTCCCCCCCCCCGTCGTCACACATCGCCACACCTGTTTGAACTCCTCCTCCCCTAGGTGCGTGACGTCATTTATGGACGGTCCCTAACTATTAGAAACGTGGAAATAATTTTCTGATCTTTGCAGTAGAAATCGCAAATCAATAATTTATTATCTACATACTAACCTAAATTTTATTGCTGCATTTTACATTGCGCCTATTTGCGGTGACGTAAGTTTGACGTCACTAGAAATTTAAAATTTTAAAGTTAAAAAATACCGTTTACCGAAGAAGATAAGTAAGTAAGGAAGGAAGTAAAATATCGAGGATTTATATAGCGCTTTGGAAAGTAGTACAACAGTAGCTGCTTATTCTTAGGCGATAAGCCTATCTTAAAATATCCATGGGAAAGGTGAATGATCAGCCAGGCAATGGTCAAAATATTCGAAGGGCAGTGAGGCTAAGCAAGTTATTGCATGAAGAAAAACGGTACAGTTCTCGTAAATTATTGTCAGCTCGCCGCTTATGCGTTAAGCCTTACATTGCGGATGATTGCGCCTGTGGGTACTCGAGTGTATCGGCCTAATAGAGGTATCCAGAGGTCAGTAGAACACGCAATTAGGGAGGTAAGATAAACAAAGATATCCAAGAAGATTGCAAGGCACTAACATTTGAGTGTTCTATATATTGAATATCTTTACTAAATAATCAACGTTAGAAAACACTATATTAAAAAACTCAAACTTAATAGTAAAATAAATGCCTGGTGACTATGGCTAAACATTAATTTTTCAACCCGGAGGGGGTAGAGAAGCTAATCTTTACGTATGAATAGGGGGTCCAAAATGTACGGGGTGCAATAGAGGGGGTGAAAATATGCCTTTTTAATACGTAATACATGGATGGGCCCTTAACAGATCAAATTCTAATGCTACGAATAGTACGACATCATTGAAACTTCGCACAAGTGATATCACTAAAGCCTGAACTACTTCCGAAGAGAGTATAGAGCACTATAGGTATTAACTATACTACGACGTGTTTGCCAATTCCTATCCAGTTTCAACAATTGTGAATAAAATGCAATGAACAGTTTGGCGACATTTCCATTGGCAAGAACACAAATGGTTCGTGTGAACATATGTAGAAGAGAAGCAATAACACAGAATTTTTATGCGTGCATACATGGACGCCCACAGAAATTTTTCCAGGTGGGCCAAAACGCCGGGCACGGTTAGACCACATAAATTTTTCCAGGAGGGACGGAACACATTTTAACACAATGGTCACGGTTAATATTTTAGCAAGGTTTTCAAATTCCACTGTTAAATATTGGTATTTGCATTATGTTCCAGGGGGGCAAGTGCCCCCTCTTGTCCTAATGTGCGGGCGCCCCTGTGTGCATATTACATTCTATGTAACCGGATATTCGTAATTTTTCATTACACATATTTTTGCGGTGTCTCATCGTCCACGTTCAGAGGATGGTACCAAATGTGCTGCCACCTATTGTCGGCTTTATCTTGGTGGTTAGTCGTGTTTAGGCCTAAATAATTGGCACGAAGGCGGGTTGGTTGATGTGACGTTTGCGTCTGCGGCGAATTTTCACGATCGCTGTGAAGACTGATCCCGCTGCCGCTGGAAAGCCGGTCGAAACAATACGAATTATTACGATTCTTCTGTTCGGTCTGAGCTGTCGCCGACTGCGTGCTGCTGCTGCTGCTGCAGTGCGTGTCGGAATTCTGTGTTGGTACATTCCTGCGCTTCTGAAAAAGATAGACACAAGCAGTGTTTATTCTAGGCCTTCTCTGCGGGGAAAATTTTCAAAAACTTTCAAAATCCCCCCAATGTCAAGGTGGCTAGAATAAACACTGGACACAAGGATTTCTGTAAAGAAAAAGACCGTCCGTGCAAGCAATCGACTTTCAGATTAGGCTAAATATGATTACAAACAGCTTTTATATGAGTTTACTATTTTTTAGTTTGCTAGTTTTTAGTTTTATAGTTTGCTATTCTAATATATTCTGCACTCTGCAGATATAAGTCTCAACTCGGAACGGAATTTTTACAAGCCCAATAGAACAGATGAGATGTGTATGTAAATTGAACCTGCCAAATGTTTTATCCAGACTACAGGCTTTTGGAAGCGAAATTGACTTGGCTGGGGCGGGGGAAGGACACAGTTCAATGCAAACATTTGTGTCGGTACTGGGTTTTTGGAGGGATTTTTCTGATTTGGGGAGGAAATCTTCACCATAAGAGGCCAGTATAACATACTGGAACCTGCGGATGTACAACCGTGAAGCACTCTTCCTCTAGGATGTCGACAGAACGGTCGGACACTTCGTCGGGTTCCTTGCTGCGTCGTGGATTTTGTTGTTCGGTTGATTTGTTGTTGTTGTTGTTATTATCGTCTGGTGCGACGTTGGGACCTATGTAAACAAAGGTCATCTTATATAGATTCATCTGAAACTATCTCCCAACAACTTCTGTAACCACTGAACAAACTTAACAAGGTCGTCTGATTTTGGATCCCTGCGTCCTTACATGTGGTGGCGTAGCCAGAGCTCCAGAATAGGAGGGGCTCATCACTTATGCACGAGAACTTGGTCTGTTCCGACTAGGGATTTTGATTTGAAGAGCGCGTAGTGTGAACTCATAATCCAAAATGTGCGCCGCCCTATATACGTTAACTGGAATTTATTTGATTTTGTAGAATTTCTCCTGTGTTGAAAACCATTATCACTCAGAACCTGAAGTTCTGTTTCAAGTATAGAGGCCTCAGCATGACCAATCACAATGACTCTCATGTAAACCTGGATCCACTGAAGCTGTTCGCTGTTCTTCCTGTAAATTCCGAACGACTTCTGTATTCTGCGTTGCCTCGGGAGACTTCGCTTTTCTCTGACGCCGCCGGCAGATGATCGCCACAACAACAACACCGACAACTGTTGTAACAACGACAACGGAGATTACGGCCAACACCAAGACAACTGTTGAGAATTCAAACTTCGGGTTGGACTGTACGCCCGGCACCGTTGGCGAAGATGTTGGCGGCGCGTAAACGGCTAAAACATAAAAAGAAACCGTACATCTTACCCCGTAAATCTTACCCGAAATTAAGTTAGCGGTACAACACGACTTCAAAATTTCTGAAAGAAAATACTTGTCCTCGAGACGGTCGCTAGACCGTTTCAGCAATGGGCAAAACTATAGGCCCTGCCAGTAGTATCATTTCACAGTTTTGGGGTCGTCCATAAATTACGTCACGCGGTTAGGTGGAGTCCCGGCCATTTGTTACGGAGTGTGACGACGGGGAGAGGGGTTCCGTAAATGTGACGTCACGCAAAAAAATAATTAGGTCATGGCCTTTGACCTTTTTTTGCTTGTCAGGGATATTTTAGAGAGGAAAAAATACAATTTTCGAGAAAAAATACAAGGCTAGTCATATTTTAGGGTTAAAAAATGCCAAAATCGCGTATCGTCATTTATTTCGAAAGGCGAAAAGGGGATCGGCCCGTTGTGACGTCATATTTTAGGAGGGTCTGACGTTTTGTTACGTCGCATTACGTGGGGGGTCAAAAAGTGCCAAATTCGCGTGACTTAATTTATGGACGACCACTTTCTGAGGGGGTGGGGAATAACTGTTTGCCAATTTTGGCCAAATTTTGGCAAATTTGGCAATTTTGGACCAATTTTGGCGAATTGACAAATTTCTGACAATTTTTGGCAAATTTGGGGCAATTTTTGGCACATTTCGATTCTATTTATATACTGTATTTATATATTTAATACATTATACATTATTTCTTCATTTCTTTCGGGGTGGGGTCGTGGCCTCCTCTGCCCCCCCCCGCTAAATGACGCCCCTGGGCCCTACCAGCTGGAAAGTTTCACCTTCGTGATGAACAGATCTCTCGGGAATCATTACGTCTTCCGAGTTATTTGGTTCGGATGTGAGACCAGGATCGTCTATTTCAAGCCACAACGGTGCTCTCGTTATGTTCCACTGCGCCATTTCGTTGAGGAAGGTGCAGGCGAACACTTCCGAGTCACCGTCGGCACAGCTCAGTCGACATACGGTTCCCAGGAAGTGGCCGATGCTGTGTCCGCACAGCGCACAGTGTCCAGAGCATTGGTAGCCGCCTTTAACTCTGAGCCGAGGGCACACTGAAAGATAACGCATCGTTAGCAAACGTCTATAAAGCTATTAGCAACTGGCATCTTCGCATTAACATGAAAATACATTTCAGGCAGAATGTTCAGACGTTAAACATGGTAATCACTAATCACTAATCAGCAATTAAATGGTATGTTACAATAAGCATGCCGTGTTACTCCTACCACTAAATATTTATAGGTATCATTGCAGTGTTTAATCTAGACTCCTGGACAAAGCCGGGGGAAACTGACAAAGCCGGGGGAAAACTTACAAAGCCGGGGGAATTCTGCTAGGGGGCTGCTGTTAGTTGATGTAGTATGCCAAAATTTCCGGGGGAATTTGAAATTTCCGAGAGAATGGCAATTTTTCCCCCGGAAACGGCCTAGATTAAACCCTGTATTTTTGTATTATCCGTAATAGCCTATGAGGAAAATCAAGGACAAGGAATTCAGTTTGGATTGATCATATCTTCTTCCATTCCACATTCTGTATTGTCTGGCTATATATATATATATATATATATATATATATATATATATATATATATATATATAGTGAGCTACACCCTTAAACCCCATATATACATATATAGTGAGCTACACCCATAAAACTCATATATATAGTGAGCTACACCCATAAAACCCTATAATTATATGGGGGTTTCCATGGGTGTAGATCACTGTTTAGAGCGGCATCTAACCTTAGAATATTTCACGTTTATTGTAAATCAGTTTCCTCTTAAGATAGGTTGGATGAAATACCAATAGTTAACCAACAGCTTTTCAATACACACTAAGCTACCCATTTATATGTATACACATATACAGGGTATATGTATACACCCTGTATATATGAATATATGGGGAGCTACTGTATGTATAATATATAATATATAGGTATATACACTGTAGGTACAATATATATAAACTTAAAACTTAAACTTAGCATGATTTAAAGTGGCTTAGGAGGCATTACTGCCTGTGTGAAAGCCACTAGGGGCACTAACGGGGCTTGAACCCGCTCCGTCAGCCTGACGCTCCAGCACGTAACCCACTCTGCCATCTTCCGCCCCCATATAGGTGTATAACTGTATATCTATATAAACGTTCGAAACAGATAGAAATAACGATTTATTTCTTCGTGAGAAAGTTATAGTTTCTCTCACAGTGTTCCGGAAGAAAATCGTAATTGGTGACGCAGTACATTGGATCTCGGCAGTTGAGTATAGCAGTCTGGTGTTTGGCATTATCTTCCGCGTCCCTACAACTGCCGCACGGTCTGCATTGGCCCGTTCGAGGATTGCAGAAGTGCCTGAATGCATGACCAGACACGAATACGTGCTGTTACTGTTGGTAGCTGTCTTTTAAAGTACGGTGAATGAATATTAGACATGCAACACAACGATAGATACCTGTAGATCTCTTAATGCCACACACAACTCAGGAAAATCGACTTGTGTTAGACTTTTAAAAATCTGTCTTGGATTCGGAAAGTTAAAATGCTTGATTTACCAGCCGTATAATAATAATAATAATAATAATAATAATAATAATAATAATAATACTAATTATTATTATTATTATTATTATAACCGTCATTATATTTATTAGTATTATTATTACTATTATTATTATTATTATTATTATTAGTAGTAGTAGTAGTAATGTAACGAAATTGTAGATATGATTATATTAGTTTAAAAGCATAAGGGTAAGTAGTATGTTTAAGTACTCACTAGGAGGCGCTTATGGTAGCTTAAGTAAAGGAATAAAGAGTATGTCGATAATAATAATATTAAGGACCTTTTAGTAATAATAATCGTATGATAAATAAGTAAAGAGCCTAGAAAGATTGTGTGTAGAGTTATAAGTAGAAGGGTTTAGTTAGTGGAAAGTTATAGCTGATGGACGATTTGAGGCTTAGCACACCACTGTATTTAGTGTAGGGAATATCATAAGTATTGACTTTTACAGTGAGCGTGGCCGATGAGCCGGTGTCCCATGAGCCGATGAGCCAGACGGACAGAGGCAGATAGAGTCAGACAGACATAGTCTGAGAGATACATGAGAGGTAGGCTACAGGAGTCGAGATTAGCCAATCAGAATTGAGTAAGCGAAGGAGGGTAGGAGCCGGTGAGGTCGGTTCAGAGTATATAAGCCGGAGCGGAGATCTGGACAGACAGAATAGTTGAGCTGTTGAAGGAGAAGGTTGTCTCATGTAGATAGGTTGATAGAGTACATGAGTACATTTGGATAGGTTGGTAAAGTACTGGAGTACATGAAGAGAATACATGTACATGAGGTTGGCATTTGAGTATAGTTTGGAGATAAGTACATTTGGAAGGAGTACATGTAGGTCGTAGGAATTGAGTACATGTAGGAAGAGAGTACATATTTGAGTTTGGATCAAGTCTTAGCCACAAAGCTAAGAGACCATATACGTGCCTAGAGATAGCACCGTGTAGAGAGATTGGATTTAGGCATCCTGGGTACTAGAGTAAAGGGTTCAATCTCTACTACATGAGTGTAGCACACGCAGGGGTGAAGGCACCTGTTGAGTCGCCACAGAATTGCGATTCATGGTAAGGCGTGTCGTTACATAACTGGTAACCGAGAATGGGGTCTTGATTTGTTTAACACTCAGACTTAGGAAGGTACTCTGAAGTACATTTTTGGTACTCACTTTTGGAGGAGAGTCGTCTCCAATAGTACATGACATCTGAGTTTGGAATTAAGCTGGTGTACTGAGTTTGGAATTAAGCTGGTGTACTGAGTTTGGAATTAAGCTGGTGTACTGAGATAAGGACTTCGTGTCAGACATCTGACATTAGTGTGGAACTCAGCAAAGCGAGTAAGTAGCGCGAGTACACGACATATTCGTACTCTGTTCAAAGGAAGTACATAAGTTAAGTTGAGATTTGGACTGAGTTTGGAGTACTTAGTACATTGAGTACAGGACTCGACATAAGAAACATGGCTGAAGCCATGCAGTCAGAGTCTTACGGTCTTATAGGTCTGGCAGATGAGGGTCCTGAGTTGGTGACGAGTTTGACAAAGGAACGGAAGCACAGGAGAAGAGCCGTTGATCATAGACCTGGCGAAGACAGTATTTGTGAGTTCGGATCAGAACAAAGATTGGAAATGGGCGCTCGTCCTAAGGAGAGAAGTACCGACAGACTGGCAAGAACGAACGGCGAAACTAAGTCGCACCGGCGCGGAGAAGTCGCTGGACGCGGAGACGGTGTGACATTCAGACAGTTTATGCAACGGAATTGTACTGAGGTGAAGGAAGAGTGGTCTGACTCAGATGTACAAGAGTACACGAGACCATCTTACAGGGAAGGAAGACCTCGGAGTACGTACAAGTACACGCAGATGAAACCTAACAAGTTTGATGGGGCTATGCCCTTAGAAACTTTTCTGCGTCAGTTTGAAGTTTGTGCGAAGTACAATGGGTGGTCGGAAAAGGACAAAGGAGCGTTCCTACAATGTTCGCTTGAGAAGGGACCAGCTCAGTTATTGTGGGACTTTGGAGCGAAGGACCACGTAACTTATCGAGAGCTAGTTGAAAGGTTGAGAGAAAGGTACGGGTTGGAGGCTCAGCAGGAGACATTTAGGACACAGTTGAGATGTCGGCGTCAGCATGGGAAAGAGAGTTTTGCAGACTTATTGCATGACATTCGTAAGTTGGTAGCATTGGCGTTCCCAGGTCCGACGAATGACACAACTGAGATCTTAGCTCGCGATGCGTACCTTGAGGCATTATCAGACAGGGAATTATCATTGAAAGTACGGGAACGAGAACCACGATCTCTTGACGAAGCCTACAGAATAACGTTGAGATTGGACAGTTACAAGAAGGCGACAGAGGACGAGTACACGACTCGTAGAAAATGCGCAGAACCTTACAAACAGGTGAGAAGTACTGTTGAAGACGATATGATAGAACGAATGAAACAGCAGGTGACTGATTTCTTGGCTGAGCAAAGGACTAAACAAGAAAAGTGGCAGATCGACTTAGAAGAAAAGTTGCTTAAGAAGATGACATGTACATCGCCAGGAACAACAGGAAGGGTGTCCACAGATAGAAGTACATGGGTAAGAAGGCCCAGTACATGTAGAGGTGACGGTGTAAAGGGACGGACGACGAACAACTGGAAGAGGAGTGTACAGTGTTTCAAATGTCAGGGTGTAGGACATTTGGCTAAAGAATGTCGGAGGTGCGAGGATACATCACCAAAGAGATTCTTAGCGAATCATAGTCAGGGTGATACAAGAATAGAATCGCCTAGAGAGTCTGTAAGCCATAATGTACTAACGACCGCAGGACAGAGAGATAAAGGAAGATCTGTGTACATAACTGGTGTAATAGAAGGACGTGAATATCAGTTTTTAATTGATACGGGATCAGAAGTGAATTTGATACCTGAAAATATGACTAGAGACATGGTCATAGAGGATACGACCGAGAAGTTGTTAGCAGCCAATGGGAGCGAAATTGAGCTGATTGGTGAAGTGAAGGTAGATGTAAGATTTAGTTGGGGTTGCAGACAGCAAGTAACATTTTTAGTGTCTAAAGACGTAAAGGAGATCATGTTAGGAATGGAATTTCTAGTTGATAACGATTGTCAAGTGAATTTCGTTACTGGGGAAGTACGCATAGGACGCAAGAAAGTGCCATCGACAATCCAGAGTCGTACTTCACAATGTAGTCGTATGTGTTTGAAGATACAAAACCCGAGTGAGAGTAAGGATGTTAGGAAGGACAAGGCAAAGGCTAAGTCCGGGGTGCATGCGATACAGGGAGTTTTGGAACAGTCAGAAGGAGTTCAAGTAAGAAGGTCGAACTTGAATAAGACATCTGCAGTCTTATGTCGGAATGACGGACTTGGTGAAGTACAACCGGTCACGACAGACCAGAAGTCTGGAAGAAATGAAAACAGATGGATAAGAAGAGCGGAAGAGAATTCAAAGACAGTCACGAAGAGGAGTAAAGACGAATACGACTTGGGAATACATCAGAAAGAAGTCCGAGAAAGAGATGAAGTACGCGTGTTCACACCCCGAAGACGAAGGAATCGTTACCAGGAATGGCAGAAGTTCTACGAAAGACCCTTCATTGGAGTGAATCAGAATGGACGTCTCGATCATCGAGTACAAAAGAAATCGACAGGGAAAACATTCGTCTGCGTCGAACGAGAACCAGAACAAGAAGTACAAGTACAAGGAGAAGACAAAGTCGTCAACGACGAAGGAAGGAACATCGTCGCTGAAAGACCAACGGAGCCGATCGCAGGTGTTGCAGATGAACATCAGGACGTTGTCGCTCAAAGAACTCCAAGGATTCCAAGATTACGACCGAGAGAAAGACTCAGAAGACCTGCAAGATACGATGATTAAAGAAGAAGTTTGATATTTTGTTTTAAAGTAATTCATGTAAAATAAAGATTTTGTGTTTAAGAAGGACATTCGTTATTGTTGTACATAGTACATTCTAGTTGATTGCTTATATTGTGAATGTTCTTATATTTAACATTGATTGCTTATGTTACAGACATTATTATAAAGGTATTTAGTTAAAAGACATTGTATTAATGGTATAAGTGTATTAGTTCGAATGTATAGTTGATTTGGTACATAACGATATTGTCATTAGTTAAGTCAATGATTATGTACATGTAAAGCATTAGTACATTATAGTTGCCACACACACGGGTAGTGGGTCCGTTAGGTAAGAATGAGGACATTCTACAAAATAAGTCCGGGGTAATGTAACGAAATTGTAGATATGATTATATTAGTTTAAAAGCATAAGGGTAAGTAGTATGTTTAAGTACTCACTAGGAGGCGCTTATGGTAGCTTAAGTAAAGGAATAAAGAGTATGTCGATAATAATAATATTAAGGACCTTTTAGTAATAATAATCGTATGATAAATAAGTAAAGAGCCTAGAAAGATTGTGTGTAGAGTTATAAGTAGAAGGGTTTAGTTAGTGGAAAGTTATAGCTGATGGACGATTTGAGGCTTAGCACACCACTGTATTTAGTGTAGGGAATATCATAAGTATTGACTTTTACAGTGAGCGTGGCCGATGAGCCGGTGTCCCATGAGCCGATGAGCCAGACGGACAGAGGCAGATAGAGTCAGACAGACATAGTCTGAGAGATACATGAGAGGTAGGCTACAGGAGTCGAGATTAGCCAATCAGAATTGAGTAAGCGAAGGAGGGTAGGAGCCGGTGAGGTCGGTTCAGAGTATATAAGCCGGAGCGGAGATCTGGACAGACAGAATAGTTGAGCTGTTGAAGGAGAAGGTTGTCTCATGTAGATAGGTTGATAGAGTACATGAGTACATTTGGATAGGTTGGTAAAGTACTGGAGTACATGAAGAGAATACATGTACATGAGGTTGGCATTTGAGTATAGTTTGGAGATAAGTACATTTGGAAGGAGTACATGTAGGTCGTAGGAATTGAGTACATGTAGGAAGAGAGTACATATTTGAGTTTGGATCAAGTCTTAGCCACAAAGCTAAGAGACCATATACGTGCCTAGAGATAGCACCGTGTAGAGAGATTGGATTTAGGCATCCTGGGTACTAGAGTAAAGGGTTCAATCTCTACTACATGAGTGTAGCACACGCAGGGGTGAAGGCACCTGTTGAGTCGCCACAGAATTGCGATTCATGGTAAGGCGTGTCGTTACAGTAGTAGTAGTAGTAGTAGTAGTAGTAGTAGTAGTAGTAGTAGTAGTCGTAGTAGTAGTAGTGGTGGTGGTAGTAGTAGTAATAGCAGCCGTATAATAATAATAATAATAATAATAATAATAATAATAATAGCAGGCCTACTATTACTACTACTACCACCACCACTACTACTACTACTACTACTACTACTACTACTACTACTACTACTACTACTACTACTACTACTACTACTACTACTAATAATAATAATAATAATAATAATAATAGTAATAATAATACTAATAAATATAATGATTTTTATAATAATAATAATAATAATAATAATAATTATTATTATTATTATTATTATTATTATTATTATTATTATTATTATTATTATTATTATTATTATTATAGTTTTAGGCTGTTATTTTTAAAGAAAGAAACCAATGTCAAAATAAGTTTTAAATGCCGAATGCTGAGAACTGTACGAATAATATTGGTTTTCAACAAAGGAGAAATCCTACAAGACCATTATTGTTTATTATTATTATTATTATTATTATTATTATTATTATTATTAATGGATGGAATTTGTCAGTTAGTTGACTTTACCACAGAGGACAGTTATTCGATGACAGACGGTCACAGGAAACATTGCTACACGTTATCCTTTCTCTTGGCACGCTCTAAAATAAAATCAATCAACAGTGTGTTGACAACAACGACAGCAAATACGCAGCGACGATAAACATATTCAGTTACCTTCGACGATAGCTGCATCGATTTCCACTTTGAAAAATTAGAAAGACGGTACAATGTGACCTTTGCGTCATCGTGTGTCGCTATTCTACTGTAAATAGTTTGGGACGCGGTGGAGTAGCGGTAGGTAGGATCCTTGGAACCCAATCGAAAGGCAGCGGGTTCGAATTAGACCCCTGCACGGGCCGGGCGGCCCGCGGGCCGCCCGGCCCGGCCCGCGGCCGGGCCGGGCCGGGCTCAAAAGATTGTCAAATAAAACGGGCCGGGCCGGGCCGGGCCGGATGAGTGACGGGCCGGGCCGGGCCGGGCTGCCATAAGTCGGCCCGCCCTCTGTTTAACGCATTAAGGAACCCCCGATCAAAGGAACTTGCCAATTGTTTCCGGTATAACGAATTAAAATGAATCCCCTAAAGATGAATCACCCAGTCATCTTTCTACGTGTAATAAATACTCACCACCTCTTTATTCTACGAAGAATATTAACACCCTCTGAAATGTAATAACTCCCCTATAGTGATATGCAGTAAAATGTATAAATGGAGTCATCAGATATGAAACTGTGCCAACGCACAAGAGATGGAATGACGTAATTTGGGGCAAGTAATGTAGGGGAGTAGAAATTCTAATCCCGTAGAGTCTTCAAAGGCAGAGTCTGACCGATTATATTAGCATTACGCAATACGCATTGTCCTTCTTGTCCAGATACGTATTCTAGTGACTAGCGTTGGGGCCTGTGTAGTGCCAGGATCGCTTCAATGCATTGTTTGAAATACTTTGATCTCCTTGCCTTCGCCTTCTCTTCGTCACTACGTGGAAATCTTTAGACAGACAGACTGACAGACAGACAGACAGTCAGACAGTCAGACAGACATTCTAGAACAGTGAGCTATCTTACTGAACGTTGCAACACTTGATAAATACTTGGTATTTATCCAGGCTTCCTTGGCCTAACCAAGCAAGCCGATTCTCAGTCGGCTTACTCGGCTATATGCAGTATTTAATGTGACTAATAGCTCCATCTGATGACGCTGATCTCTCTAGTAAGGCGCCAGACTTGGAAGTCTTTTAGTAAGAAGACTAAAACGTCAACTGAATCATGACTGATTTCCCAAAAGTTAGGTTGCAAATTGTAATCGCAAATGAGCAGGCCGGGCCGCGCCGGGCCGGGCCGGAAATTTGGCGGGCCGAAACGGGCCGGGCCCTAAAGAAAAAGCAATGAAACGGGCCGGGCCGGGCCGGGCCAAAAGAGTGACGGGCCGGGCCGGGCCGGGCTGCCATAAGTCGGCCCGTGCAGGGGTCTAGTTCGAATCTGACCCTAGCCACTGCGTAGCAGCAACTTCGGGCAAGTTGTTCGCACTTACGATTCTTCATTTTGTGCGTAATAATAATAATAATAATAATAATAATAATAATTATTATTATTATTATTATTATTATTATTATTATTATTATTGAGAGAGAGGAGTGGAAATAATGGTAGTAGTAGTAGTAGTAGTAGCAGTAGCAGTAGCAGTAGCAGTAGCAGTAGTAGTAGCAGTAGTAGTAGTAACAAGAGCCTCAGCTGCCAGGATGGAAGACAATAGACTGGTGAAGAAGATCATACATGGATGGATGGAGAAAATCGAAGAGGCAGACCGAGAAAAGAATGGTTGGATATTTTTTTGGATTGGGGGGGGGGGGACGTGGAGCTGCATACACTAACCAGAGCAACACATGACCGAGAAAGATGGAGGCAAATGTAAATTAGGCTTTCGACACCTACGAGCACAACACCCATGGAGCTGGATGCTACTGCTGCTGCTGCTGATGATGATGATGATTATGATGGTGATGATGATCAGTGTTTATTCTAACCACCTTGACATTGGGGGGATTTTTAAATGTTTGGGGGACAAGATCTGAGTCTTCACACTTTCGGGGGGATTTCCCCATCCCCAGTCAACACATAAAAAATTGGTGGGGGTATTTTGAAACTTTGGCGGGGAAATTCCACCTAGAGAAGGCCTAGAATAAACACTGGGTTATGATGATGATGATGATGTTGATGATGATGTTGTTGATGATGATGATGATGATGACAGTGAGGGCATAGAATAGAGTAGACGTCAGGTATAAAACTTACGTTGTGAACAACAGGTGGCAAGAGCATGACGAGTGTCATGCAGAGCGTCATCCGTGACGTCTCCATCGTTTCCGTCACTTCGCCTGACGGACGTTGATTTTGGAATCAGTCAAGTCATCTGTGGAAACCGGACAAAGGACAATCTGAGTAATTTTGGATTTTGGAAAAAGCACTGCGGATCGGACTACGCTCCCAACTCAAACATTTCGTGGGGGTTGGGGTGGGCAAATGTGGCTCACCACAGTAATTCCGGAGGGCCCGTGCCTCCCATCGAATGCCTGGCCCCCATTGGCCCCCGACACTTTAGTGCGCTCATTCTAAGCAACTAGACTCGCCCAGGTTTATGGCAAATAGTTGGCCCCCGGGTTTAGAAGTTGTCACCCAAACTCGCCACTCCCCCCCCCTCTTGACAAAACATGGAGCCGCCACTTGGGTGGGGTGGGGGTAGGACGATTAAATATGAAAAACTTCCACCCTTACAGGCGCATTAACCAGTCTGGCGGAGCTAAGCCGTTTCAAACCTCCCCCCCGCGCCCCACCCCCACCCCACCCCCACAAATCGAGCACTGCTTCTGAAGAGAAAATCATGCCTCCATTACGACGCATGATATTGTTAACATTGTAAGTTTTGAACAACGTTCAGACGTTATTATGAAGAAAATGTACGATATAAACGGCAAAAAAACAACGAAGAATTCTACCGTCGGAAATTCGGAATTCGCGTAATTATTGACAGTTTAAATATATATATATATATATATATATATATATATATATATATATATATATGCTAAAACTTTTGAGCCTAGCAATAGTTGGGGCCTATACGCTTTCACTTTCGGACAACAGCGCCTACGCAGTGTCTGTAAAGCAGCCTGGCTTATAGACAAGTCTTTTGACGCTTCGTCTAGAAAATCTGAAATCATTAATTTCACAACAGTTCTCCTTATATAAAAACATTAGTAGCTGATGAAGAAGTAGGATGATGATGATGATTATAAATAATAGCCACGTGTCTTACCACGTTTCGTTGTGGTCCAACCCGTTCGTTAACTTCGGCAAAGCTTCGAATCGGCTCGCAGCCTGCTTTGCGTACGTACACAACAGCAGAAAAACTGCGCATAGCCAAAAAACCGCTCAGGTAGACAGACCTGAGTTTAGCACAGGCTTGCCTATTCACCTACCTCGGCTGGTAGTCTGAAAGCCAGTGCGCTTCGCCTACGTCCCCAACTTTTACTACGAATAGCTACCAAGTGTAGGCCTATATATGCAGGTAATAAATAATAAAACGAAGTTCATGTAGAGGCTCTTAAATTAAAAGGGCTGCTTCAATTGCACGTCTAACGTTATAAATTCAACGTATTTGAAGCTGCAGTTTTCATATTATAGTGACATGTACAGCGTCGATGTATTGAGGCTTTCATTTTGTGCCATTTCCGATGTTGTTTCCGGAAACACAGTCGTGGCCAAAAGTTTAGCTTACGGGGCTTGAACCTCTCGCTTCGTCAGCCTATATACCGCTCCAGTGAGTAACCCACTCTGCCATCTTCCGCCCCCTTATGTTTGAGCTCTTTTATATCTGTCCCTATAAAGCCAGAGGTAGGCAAACTACGGCCCGCGGGCCGCATGCGAACCGCCACCGGATTTCATGCAGCCCGCGAGATCATTTTAGAAATATGCATGCGATCGGCAGAAGGTAAGATTATTTGAAATTACTTTTTAGAAACATGACATTCTATTTAAAAATCTTAGAAAGCGTTGGACTCGCCTAGGAAAAAAAGACGGATCGCGACTCCAACTTCTCCTCCGCAAAATGTCTTGAGAAGCAAAAAAGTCATCGCAGTTACTGTTATTGCACCGTATTACGGCAGTACAATAGCCTAATGGATTCCGATTTCGAAAAAGTTCTTTTAAAAATTCTTATTTTCCCCCTTGAAATTCTGAACATCTTGGCAGTGTTTTATCCAGCCTGTTAGGGGAGAGACCCACCCCCCAAAGTCTTAACATCCCCCCCAAAAAAATAATCTCAGCACTTACACAAATTTTGCATTGTGCCTTTCCCCTCCAGCCAATTCAATTCCCCCCAGGCCTCAATTTTCCCCCCAAAGGCCTGGAGTCTGGATAAAACACTGCGTCTTTGCCTTTTGTACGCGCGGCTCGTAATGTAGTAGTATTGGGTTTCATGCGGCGCTTTAAAGAAACAGTTTGTCCACCTCTGTTTTATAGTACTTTTTGCCATTTTCGCTGTAAGCACGGGAAACAAACAGCTTCTAATAGCTGTTAATTTCGAGTAATTCATTCTAATAATCGTGGTAATCGAAGGAATGCTTTTACTTTTTCAGTGTAGGGCGCAGATCAGAAGTGCAGAAAACCGTCATATAGGCCTATTCATATTGAATAGAAAACCGTCATATAGGCCTATTCATATTGAATCGAAGGCCAGCAGAAAACTAAGCATAATTCATGGGCGCCCGCACATTAGGGCAAGAGGGGGCACTTGCCCTCACCCCCGGAAAATGCAAACACCAATATTTCACAGTGAAATTTGTGAAAACCTTGCTCAAATATTAACCGTGGAAATTTATATGGCATAACCGTTACCATTGTGCTTTGCCCCTCTTGGAAAATTTTCCGTGGGCGCCCATGGCATAATTTCTCGCCATATACACTGTAAGGTTACTGTGAATTTGAGGCAATTGCTTGCCAGACAATACCAGACAAAACTATTGTTTCCTTCATCATTCTAAAGTGTAGTCTACTGATGCCAATATACACTCAATAATTATTAGTCGGCTCAAAAACGTAGCTTAGATGCAGTGTTTAATCTAGACTCTGGACTCGGGGGTGGGGGGTGACAAGGCCGGAGGAGAAGTCAGCTAGGGGGCTGTTGTTAGTTGATGTAGTATGTCAAAATTTCCTATAGAAATTGAAATTTCCGGGGAAAGGGCAATTTCCCCCCGGAATCGGTCTAGATTAAGCCCTGCTTAGATGGCGTCCAAAACCAGTGTCGTACTTGTAAGGGGGGGTGACTTTCCTGGTATTGTCTACCGCTTTCTCTTCCACACTGGTCCACATAGCAAGAGGAAAGTTATATGCTGTCTTTAGCTTATTTAACTAACTTATTTGGCATAATGAAATACAAAAATTCCCCCACCTACTGGCGTGACTCTCATCTATCAATATACCTCCAAGGCTCCAACCATCTTCAGTCATATTCAAAACTAAATTTCTCCTAGAGTTAGCAATCTAACTTCAGAAAAACTGATATTCTTTACTCAAGAGAATAAATTGAACCGCGGCCCAGTTCAGCGGGTTAATAACCTGCCGCGATCCTAATCAGTAATCATAGCATGCAATCTTTTTTAATAACGCATTAGGCCATCTGGCGAACGTTAGTTTAAAAGAATCTTCTGGGTTTTGAATAAATGGCAGAACAAAAGCTCTGATTAAGTTCGAATGAAAATATGGCAAATATATTAATCAGAATGTTTCATATTTTTGTCAAGTAAGACAAAAGGATAGAAATAGATATTGAAATTTCTTGAAAATGATCTTTTCAAAATTTTGCCAAGAACATACCTTTGTTACGCGTCTTAAAATTCCTATGAGTATGGCCAAATCGCTTAACCGCCACAGGTCATAAACGTTTAAATTGCAGATTCTCTATTGTTAGTGGAGTTTCAGAGCAAAATGGTCTGAATACGCATTCGTTGCGTTATTGCAAAATAATGTTTATATCTAGAAGTACCGTAGGCCAGGGTTTCGCAAAGTTTTTCTATCTGTGACCCACTTCAGCGACTTTGCAGCATGCCGCGACACTGCATACTTGATGTCAACCAAAATTAGATAAAACGTTTATCATTTTTAATATAAGGCGTGTGTGGAGGATTTCAGGCATATGAATTTCTTAAAACCTAAACCTTCCTGCAACTTTCAAGGCTTGTGGCACTGTGGCATTGATTGGAAAATGACAATATTGAATCTATTTTTTCTCGCCACTCGCGACCCACTAGACTGAGCCCTGCGACCCACTTTTGGGCAGTGGCGTAACGTGGGGGGCGGGAGGGCACTTTTCAGAAAGCCCCCGGGCCCCGGGAGAGGGGGGCCCGAATAGTGTTTTTTTGCTCGACCTTTTTTTGCTCGACCTTTTTTTGCTCGTCAGCCACTGGGGTCCCATATCAAGAATGCCCCCCCCCCGCAAAAAAAGTCCGGTGTGGGATGCATCCCCGCTCATCCCCCCACGTGGAACCGCCACTGGTGTGACTGGATAGCAGTTCTGTCTTCTATTTGTCCTGGAAATCGTCTACCTAAAAATCTCATGATGCCCGACCAGACGTGGGTTGGGTCTACCCACGGGTTTGGTTGGCTTGGGTCAGAAATTTTCATGTTTATGGTGGTTAAGTCAAACAGGTATATACGCTTCGTGATGCACTAGTCCGGTTTCCGTGGCATTGCACTGACTGGCTGAGGGCTGTAGAAAGGGAGATCAGCGCCCGCTCGAGCCCCACGAGCCCGTGAGGCTCGAGAAGGACTTTGACTTTTGAACTCTGGTCAGGGTGGGTTTGGTTGGGTAAGAAAATAAGTCATGATTTAATATAAGAAATTGCAATGTATTACGGAGCCATGGTATGGGTCGAGAAAATTAGCGCTTTCGTGGGTTGGGTTGGGTCTGAACCAGAGATGTAGCAAGTACACAATGCTTCAAGTACAAGTACAAGTACAAGTACCTGGCCTCCGAGTACAAGTACAAGTACAAGTACCTGGCCTTCGAGTACGAGTACAAGTACAAGTACCTGGCCTCCGAGTACAAGTACAAGTACAAGTACCTGGCCTCCAAGTACTAGTACAACATTTTTGACATTGACAATTTTTTCGCTGACATTTTGTCCCCATGACATTTTGTCCGTGACATTTTGTCCGTGACATTTTGTCCTCGTACAGTTTGTCCGGCCACGAATAAAATTGACACTATTAGCATCTAAATATCATCACAGTTGCACTTAAAAAATAGAGATGATAGTCTTGCATCGGTCATATTAACCCTATGCGGTCTAGCGATCAAGCCAGCTTGGCTAAATAAGCGTTTAATTGGTGCGTCAGAAGCAGGCACACTAAGGTCTCGAATTAATGGCTGCATTATACAGCCTGCTGAACTCCTTTCTATTAACTTCACTGTTCCAAAATACGATGGTATCAGTGGCTTCATCATAAATATCGTTGAGTTCCAGGTACTTGGCCATCTGTGAGGATGTGCTAGTCATTAGCCTAAAGGAACAGCATTACTGGTACCATTGAAGTGGGTTGGGTAGCCAGAGATGTAGCAAGTACACAATGCTTCAAGTACAAGTACAAGTACAAACAGGTACCTGGCCT
The DNA here is from genome assembly GCA_018105865.1 of Metaphire vulgaris. Classification (NCBI taxonomy): domain Eukaryota; kingdom Metazoa; phylum Annelida; class Clitellata; order Crassiclitellata; family Megascolecidae; genus Metaphire; species Metaphire vulgaris. The sequence goes on from CM030840.1 coordinate 14,868,461, forward strand.
CCGAGTACAAGTACAAGTACAAGTACTTGCATTCCTAAAACTCCGAGTACAAGTACAAGTACAAGTACCTGGCCTCCGAGTACAAGTACAAGTACAAGTACTAAAAATTTGTACTCGAGTACAACTCGAGTACAAGTACAAGTACCAAGTACTACATCTCTGGTCTGAACCATAATGGGTTGGGTTTTAGACTGGACCCAAATGGACCCATGTCCATGTCGGTCTGCATGTCACTCTTCAGTGACGTCATATGCCAAGTGAAGTGACCCATCTTCTGTCATCGAAAAGGCTTCGATGCTAAGTCACAATAATTCTTGTAGATGAACGGTGACTTTTGCGCTATATAAATTATAACAGCAGCGGCAAAGAAATGTCCGCTCGAGGGCATCGTCGTCTCTTCGTGAATCTGCTTCCGTGACGTCTCTTCGTCCCCGTGGCAAGCATATTGCACTCCCCCGTCAAACGCGTATTTGGAGGAAGTGAAATTCGTCGTCCTCGTGAGGAATATGGCAATGTTAAAGTTCGTTGACGTTCGATAGACTATAGGCGCTGTGAAGACTAACGATATTGGTGGAAGGGCCGCTGGTATCCGGGTATTCTCCGGGTATCCTCGTACCGTTTTCGTAGCACACGACATGTCTGGCAGAGTCCACAATTTTCTGCTCCTGATGGAAAAGAACACGCATACCAAGACAAAATATCATCAGAACCACACAATTCATGATCTCAGTCAGGGATATTTTTACGCACCCTCCCCAACACACCCAACACCCCCCAATCTGAGACCGACACCCCGAACACCCGCGTAATTTGAGAGACGGATGACCTTTTTTGCTTGTCAGACTTTTTCTGCAAGGGACACCCAGAATATACCAACAATGGCGACGATTGGCTACAAGAATGGATCAGTGTTCCCATCGCGATCTGTCCTTGTGTTGTGCGTAGTAGACAGTCTCCATAATAAAGGCCAGTCCACGTCGTAATGATGTTGTCAATCCAGCATATCCTTGGTCGTCCTCTGTTTCTGTTTCCTTCAACAAGTCCTGTGATCACGCTGGTGTCGAGAGCAGCGAGATCAATTTAACTGCTAGGTCTTAAACCGAAAATCAATTGTAAAACTGAAAAAATCAGGTCAGATTATTTTAAGGCCAGGCCATGCATGCATAATTAACGAGCTGGCAGACCTGCTGCTGATCTGCGCTGGACTGATCCTCCTGCTGAGTCTCTTGGATGCTCGGCGTCGAATCTAGATTTTCAGTTGGAACCGGGCGGTGGTGGTTCGTGTTCGATGAACAAACAGCGCTGGTTTCTTCCATTTCTCGTTCATCGTGTACCCCCGCAACTGCAGCGAAATAAAAAGTGGTCTTAGATTTTGCAACGTGTTTCTCTCTGAAGAAAGCACGATTGGCGCTACTAAAATTGCCCAGGCACAGAGGCGTAGCCAGGAATTTTATTGGGGGTATAATGTGATTTGAGGGGTATAAATCTTTAAAAACTTTGACAATCTTAAAAAGCACATTAAAAATTGCAATTTTAAGGTAGTCTGATATGGAGGGTACATGACATGCATGTATACCGATTTACCCCCTCCCCGTCGCTACGCCCCTGCCCAGGAACTGTAGGAACTGATATGCAGAGGGAGGGAGACAGAGATAAAGACACAGAAAGGAAAAGACTTGAGAAAGAGACAGGCAGAGAGAGAGAGAGAGAGAGAGAGAGAGAGAGAGAGAGAGAGAGAGAGAGTTCAGTTTCCGGAAGAGGCTCGAGCATAACACATTGTCAACAATTTTGTTTTTTGTTCAAAAGCTGATCTAATAAAGCGATATTTGAAAATAAAGAGTCGCTGTATTATACTTCTATTCCTTTCGCTGCCTGCATTGAAGCCACTTTTCATTTGACCGGCTACTATTCAACTCTGATCGAATGTTTAACCTCTTAACTGGGGACCCCGGATATATCCGTCCATTTTACATTGAGTTACAGTTAGATACCCAGTTAAGGGGTTAATAAACTCAAAGCGTTGATTGTTCACCCGGTCTAGGTCTTGTTTCGGGGTCCACAAGAGGACACAGCTCCTCCTGCGCCTCCTCCTCTTCGTCCTCATCATTCGGTTGCATCGGAGGAGAGGGAGCAGGAGGGGAAGGAGAAGGAGGAGAAGAAGTTGGTGTCAAAGGTTGTCTTGGAACTCTTCTTCTTCTTCGCCAAATGACAGCAAAACCAAAGACGGCGACGACGACGACGACTACCATTGCAACCGCAACTATGATGATATCAGTTGTTGCCGGTTCAGGTGTAGAGGTGGAAGGTAAAGCTTCACGCGGAAGAGCAGTTACCTGTGTGAACCCTGCAACAAGATATACAAGGTTCACTTACATTTATGTTTATGTTTATGACAAAGTAACAATTGACTACATTCGCGAAATGCTTGGATTGAATCCAATACATGATAATGCTAAAAATCGTCAACGCTTTCTTTTACACTTTGGTTCTCTAATAAACCACTGTATTTTATCAACTGTATAATAACAGAATGTGTAGCTGTTAGTTAAGAATTATGTTTAATGTTTATCCTATGTTATCTGCGTTTGCGAATAAAGATTTACTAATTATATATATTGTTATCGCTAAACCTAATAATCACCATCATGTTTGCACTGAACGCATTGAAAACGAATAGACTTTAGACAGATTAAGTAAAATTTTATAACTGACTTTTATAGAATTTGAGATTTAATTTATTCTACTGCTAACGGATAGAGTAGGATACAAAAATGGGACATCAGTGGTTTTACCTGCGAGCTATCATTTCACCCAATGCCTCATGGATATGATCAGGTATATTTTAACACCCTAATATCCCCACAACACCCCTCCAATTTGAGACCGACACCCCCTCCCAACACCCCAATTTCAGCTATGCGATGAACTTTTTTGCTTGTCGGACTTTTTGGCAGTTTTGACTTTTTTTCTGGGACCCCAGAATTTACCGACAACCCCAAATTGATAATCCTAGAAATAACCCTGGATCTGATGCTTATATGGTTACCGCGTGTTTCCAGCAATATCTAACTAACGAGCTAGAAAGAACTGTTGATCATGCTCAGAAGAGCACGTGGTCCTCTTTCTTTTCCCAAGTTGGATCGTCAACTTATTTACGTTAGCTGTTAGATTAGATTCTAGTTCTAAGAGAAAAAAATAATTTTCCAACATTTTGCCGCGACAAACTTTTAAAGTTTCTGCTGCACACTTGTGTGCCGCTGGCACACAGGTTGGGAAGGCACTGAAGTATACTGACAATTTCCTCACCTATAGGATACGTGTACTGATTACTGGAACTGTCTTCATTTAATTGAAGTCGGCTGGTCGTGAGAGGATAGCGTTCGTAGTCGGTCCACCTTGGTTTCCTCGTTGTGTTCCACTGCGCCATTTCGTTGACGAAGGTGCAGGCGAATACTTCCGAGTCACCGTCGGCGCAGCTCAGTCGACATACGGTTCCCAGGAAGTGGCCAAAGGTGCCTTGGCACGGCAAGCAGTTCCCGGAGCATTGGTAATCCTCATTGACTTTGAGAAAAGGACACACTGAAAAATAGGCTACATCGCTATTTCTACTCTGCAACTCTGGTTATAATAGCCGTATTTAGCAGAGATATCTCCATGGGTCCATTTTTAGAACCCAACCCAACCCATCAAGTCTCCAACCCAACCCAACCCAACCCAACCCATGCATCAAATGTATACTCGATATTTATTTAAAATATCATTTATTAGCATCTTACATTTATTAGCATCACCTCGTAGGTCCAAGCCACCGAAACTTGAGAAGTACTAGTTACAATCCACAGAGGGTTCGTTACGCCGCAATTATAGTTGCCGTTAGAAAAGCTAACTTAGCTCAAATAACGTTAATAATAATAATAATAATAATAATAATAATAATAATATTATTATTATTATTATTATTATTATTATTATTATTATTAATTCTGTTCTTACACGCGTTAGAGATAATGCAGTCGAAGTAAATTATTGTTATTACTATCATCATTATTACTATTAATTATTATACCTTCTTCTTCTTCTTCTTTCTTCTTCTTATTATTATTATTATTATTATTATTATTATTATTATTATTTAAATTGATATGAAAATTAAGCATGAAAAATATCTAAGCTCAAAGCAGATGTTGTAGAAGTGAAATTGTCGTGAAATGATCGCTGCTATAACAGCGTTTCTCTCTCTCACTGTCTTTGGGAAGAGGGTCGAAGGATGTCAGACATTCCGTTGGATATTGGCAATTCGGAGGAGACGTACTCCTGTATCTTGCTTCGTCGTCGTCGGCGTCGTTGGGATTGCATCTGTTACAGGGTCTGCAGAGACCACTGTGCATGTTGCAGGCATGCCTACAGCACAGCACAGCAGTCTACAGTCTACAGTATACTCTATAATAACGGCGAAACTAAAAATGCTTGATTTAGCAGCGAAAAGTGATCCTAATATTCCTATTAATGTGTACCGTAAGAATATTAAGATGCTATTGAATTCAGGTGTTTCAACTAAAGCAAGTTTGAGTGAGTTATTGAGTGAGCGAGTGAGTGAGTGAGCGGGTGAGTGAGTGAATGAGTGGAGTGGAGTGAGTGAGTTATTGAGTGAGCGAGTGAGTGAGTGAATGAGTGAATGAGTGGAGTGGAATGAGTGAATGAGTGAGTGAATGAGTGAGTGAGTGAGTGAGTGAGTGAGTGGTGAGTGTGTGAGTGAGTGAATGAGTGGAGTGGGTGAGTGAGTGAGTGAGTGAGTGAGTGAGTGAGCGGGTGAGTGAGTGTGTAAGTGAGTGAGTGAGTGTGTGAGTGAGTGAATGAGTGGAGTGGAGTGAGTGAATGAGTGTGTGAGTGAGTGAGTGAGTGAGTGAGTGAGTGATACCGATGAGCAAAATTCTCCATTGTCTTTCTAAGAGACTTTTTAAAGAGTAAAAATAAACTCTTACTCATTTTAGAGATCGATTTCTTAACTACCTGATGCCAATTGGTAAACGGGTCACGTGGGTCAAAGGATTCAACGGGTCACATGAGTCATTTTGAATGACCCTTTGGCACCTGTGCCCTAAGAAACTACCCCCCATCCCCCATTACTGCGAGGCCCTGTGCTGCCGCGTGACGTATCCCAAAGGAAAATCCGGCATTTTTACATTTCATTTCCTGGGTTCAAACCCGCTTACCCGCATAGGAGCTGCCATCTATTTCCTTTAAATGCTATCAGGCCGCGATGTCCGACCCTCCTTGCCTACGCCCTTGAATCTGAAAGAGGCGAATCTAGCAGTTACCAGGGCGGACAGTTATCGGATGAAACCCGTTCGCGATCACAGTTAATACTTCCGCACGAAATTTTCCCACTAGACGGAACCTGCCAGAGAGAAAAAACAATTACTCGATACATTATACACACAGGAATATTTTTACACCCTCCCCCAACACCCGCCAATATCCCAACACCCCTAATTTGAGGTCGACACCCAGTGCTCGAATTGTGAGAAAATGAAAGGGGGGATCATGGCGAGCGTGGTGTTTTAAGAATTTACACTTTTGTCATTTGCAAAACTTTTTTGCATTTCTCTAGGAGGGTCTGCCATTTTTAAAGGGCTGACCCCAACCCCATTTTCGAGCTCTGTCGACACCCCCTTCAAATTTGGTAATGTGACAATGGTATGCATACAAAATGCATACTAATTAGCTCCGGACACCCCCTCCCCAATTTGAGGTCGACACCCCAAATTCACAATCCTAGAAATATCCCTGTATACATAGAACACGCGATGATGACTGATGACAACGACAACGTATACGACTGGGAAGATGATGATGATGATGATGACGTCGACGACGACTATTACAGTCAGTGGTGGTTCCAGGAATTCTTGGTGGGGGTATGAAAACAATTTATAGAAGTTGGTGGGGGATGCAAAGTGATGAAGAAGAATAGAAGAAAAAGAAAAGAGAGAAAAAAGTCATTGTTAGTGTTTTGCCCATTAAATGCTAATAAACCTTGCCAAAATAGGCCGACAATCACAAAAATAAGGTCAGTCGCAGTATTTTTCATTAATGTTTTTATTTAACTCGCGAGAAAATAGGCTGACAAGCAAAGAAAACGATCATTCGGAACCCCGGTGGGGGATGCATCCCCAGTCATCAACAGGGTGGAACCTCCGATGATTACAGTGCAGAATAAGAATAACAGGAGACGTTGCCTGTGTAAGTAAGCCTGTGTGAAAACACTGTATAATAATAATAATAAAAATAATAATAATAATAATAATCATCATCATCATAGGGGGATTTATGGCAGATGGAGGAGGGGTTTTGTGAGATTTCCTTAACTCCCAAATTATTATTTCCTTAATTTCCTTAACTCCCAAATTATTGTGAATTTGGGGGAAATCTATGATGAAGGGGAAGAACCCCCCTATCCGACCCGTAAGCAACGCTGCATTCACGTTGTGTCGTGTTTAGCGCAAAAATCACATCCAGGTACCGTGAATATCGCATAATCGCAGCGTCGCTCGTACGATCTCAAAGTTCAATATCCATTTGCATCTTGTTGTTCCGGAGTACATTTGTTTCTAAATCGAAGACGATTAGCTAACTGACAGTCTACAGCAGTGTCTTGGGGGGGGGGGGATTTCTCCGGTACGAGATATTATATTAAGTAAACGTTTAGATAAAATTCTATGCGTCGATCATAATACAGTTTGGCCAGTTTGGGTTCATATTATACAGTAAACTAAAATAAAATGTATTAAAATCAAAGAGAAAAGAGACTTCAAAAGACGCAGTTAAAAACGTACAATTTTGAATTTCTAAACATACACCGTAAGTCAATGATGCGAGAAAAAATGGAAACTAGTTTTAGGATTTTACGGTACGGGCCGTACCGATTCGTGTACCGTCACAAACAGAACTGACCGCAGCAATCGATAATAAAAATGTCATAACGAATAGACATACAGGGTGGCGCAAAAAACCGGACTAGTCACATTTAGGTTTGCATTATTTTAATATAGTCCGGTTTTTAACGCCACCCTGTATATTGAAGCACGCGCTACGCAGCGTACAACCATTGTACAACCATTGTACAACCATTGTGCACGACAACGTCTTCCTAGTAAACAAAAGAAAAAAATCAAGAAGAGAAATACCACGTACGTTATGTGCCACGCGAACAGCAGGCCAGAGGAACATGACGAGAGTCGCGTACAGTGTCATCAGAGCTGGGTTCTACATGTAGTCATTACCTTTCATTTCAAGTGACTGGCGTCGATTGTTGCCATGGTAACACCATCACCCATGACGACAGAACGAGTGAACTTTAACCTCTGACAGATCAATAATGTCACATTAATAAAACAAGCAGGTATTCTTTGTCTGGCGCCAGTGGAGGTTCCAGGATTTAATGGTGGAGGGGGGGATTGAAATGAATTCATAGGAAGTTGATGGGGGGGGGGGGTGGATGAAAACAGAAGGAAAAATCAATAAAATTTGCCGAAAAGGCTGACAAGAGGAATTTTCCTTCTAATTTTACTACACTTTTACCAAAAATAGGTTGACAAGCAAAAAGAGGTCATCCGCAGTTTTTTCCCATGTAGTTTAGCTACCCTTTTACCCAAAAATAGGTCGAAAAAAAGTCCGAAAGTCCGGTGGGGAGGATGCATCCCCACTCATCCCCACTCATCCCCCACGTGGAACCGCCACTGGTCAGCTTGACTATTTTCATGAATGTCGTAATCGAAGAAGTGTTGCGAATTGCGTGACGTAGGCTATATCATCAGTCGAACTGTTTCAACAACAATTGATTGAACAGTTTACATGATCTAATCATGAATAAAATATGAACAGCGTATACAGTGCCGGATTACCCATTAGGCAGAGTAGGCAACTGCCTATGGGCCCAGCGACTTTTAGGGGCCCCACAAGACAGTGACGAAAGACATCTTTTACTTACTTATTCTTAAGAATAGCGCTATGCGAAAGGCACGTGACGACGCTGACGACGTCATACAATAATGTTTACACTTCAGTGGCGTTCTAGTAATCATTATAGGGGCCTGGACCCTGGGGCCCCAAAAGTTTGACTGCCTATGGGCCTCCACGGTGTTTAATCCGACACTGGGTGTATATTAACTTTCTAGGACGCGCAAATTACTGTCAGCATCACTGTTCAACAGTCACTTAAAGATTTGAATATTATGATGCAATTAAAAGTGAATAAAAGAATTATTACAGGTGTTGCAGGAGTATGAATGTGTACGGTAAAAATCCACATTGAAATGGAAAAAATAACAAATGAACTTTTAAAATATCCAACTGAATTATCCAAATTTCGTCCAGTAAAAGAGAAAAAGACAAATTAGAATGGAAGGTACAACAGGGTATTGGCGTAAACTTGGATGAAAGAGGGGGCCCAACCCATATATTTAACCTCTACCATATGGCACTTTTTCAAAAGTGAGGGGTCGAGCCGAGAGTACCAATAGAAATTTACGCCTATGAAAGTAGGCATGACTTACCTATAGAAGAACTGAATCTTTAGGAAATGTGATGAACAAATACGCTCTCTTTCTCTCTTTTCAGGTGGCTTCCTCATATTGGTCTCAAAAGGGCGTCCACGTCTGACTGCATACGATTCGATGTCTTCCTAAACCTCGCGTTCGAGTTGCACACAAGTTTTTCCACGCTAACTGGCTATTTATTACAGCAATACTATATTCTATTTTCTACGTTTTCCGCGTTCCTTCTATTTCCAATGATATTATTTTCTTAGTTGACGGACAATGCGACCCTTTTCTTTTGTCGGCCGAAGCAATAAAATAAAAGTGACGCAAGCATGCTGGTGCAGGCCTAAACGGCTAGCCTGCGGACGTCTTTGCATTTCAATTACTTACTATAGTGGCCTTTCTTATAAGATAGTCCTTTTGAGCCTAACCAAGGCTGTGCGGTGAACCTGGCAGAAGTTTTGAATTCAGGCCCAACAGGTAGGCCCACTCGCTGGCCAAAGGTAAAAGTGCAAGTGAGTGTGTAGGTGGTTTAATTTGTTTGTTTAACGAAATTTGAACAGCTTACAGGGGATTTAATATCATTGAATGTAAACCCCAGGTAGCTATACCGTATACGCAGTTTCAACTATTACGATTTCTTTACTTCTATGCTTGTTTACAACTCAAGACGCTCGCTGTACACTTTTGTACAGCTATGTAAGCACTAAAAAAGTAAAGTCCTTCCCGAGTTCTCGAGACTAACATCAAGGTTCACATGGCGGCGCTGATCTCCGTTTCCAAGGCTCTCAGCCGGGCGACTGGTGCATGGGCGTAAAACACGGGGGGACGGTCTCCCCAATAATTAGTAAGATGGGGACAGAGTATCAATTATCCCCCAATGTTTTTTGCTTGTCAACACTTTTAGGCGACGAAAAGGGGGTCTGACCTGACTTTATCGACGATTCTATCCTTCTACCACCCCATGTTGACGCCAGGTTTACGCCACTGGACTGGTGCAAGACTTCTGAAAGTTACATGATACGGGGCCAGCGTTCTCATGCAACGCGCCTGTTTACTCCGCGGATTAATCCGCTACTCAGTTGCCATCGCCATCTGGCGAAAGAAGGCTGAGTCGACCTTAGGGCTCCTGCGGGTCTCGAACCCGCGACCTTCTGCTCCATCGTTCGACGTTGTTACCACTCTGCTAACATTCCACCCCTTACGCACTAAAGAAGTTCAAACAGCTCGCCAAGTTTCTTTAATTTTAAGCCCCTGACAATCCATATGCACGAGTTGTTAATATAATTAATTATTATAGTCAAAATCTCTTTAATTGTTGAAGCTATATTTCGAGGGATGAGGCAAACTACGGTCCCCGGACCGCATGCCTCCCGCCACCGGATTCCATGCGGCCCGCGAGATTGTTCAGAAATACGAGCAGCAGAAAGTGAGATATTTGAAATTATTCTATAGAAACATGGCACTTTATTTAAAAATCTTAGAAATGGTTATTAAATATTTGATTTGTGAGCAACACATATTTGATATATCATAATGCTGCTCTGATATAGACTAAATAAATTATAATAAAAGATACTGGTGGTGATGATGATGATGATGATGATGATGATGATGATGATGACATTTCTGGCCGGGGTGGGGTGGGGTGGGGTAGTGGTGGAAGCACCCACAAATCAGATCGGAACGATATTCTGTTTGGCCTTCTAAGCCGATATATCCAAAATCCCATTTCCCAGGGATTCGTTATCCAGAGTCCGGACTCAGAACCGCTAAACCGCACCGGATGCCGTCATAATAACAAGCGCTCCCTTACTCCATCCGGTGCGATCCTCTGAAGTGCGGACAGACGCGCTGTTAAACGACACGGCGTGCGGTAATTAGAAGCAGCGTTTTTTCCTCCTCTTCCGCCGAGTCTTCCAGACGCAGCAGACACGGCTTCGTCTCTACCCGCCTTCCCCCCCCTCCACCCGCCTCCCTTCTCCGTCCTTTCATGTGGCCGCCGAGGGTCGTGACCTCACCGGGAAGTGGAGGTCGAACTGTAGTGGAAGCACCTGACCGGAAGCGATTCTTTCCGGAACAACAAAGACAAATCCGCATCGAGTGGGGTAAGAAACATGAAAGGCCGAGCGAGACCGCGTTCTTGAGTCTATATATAGCTTCTGCTTCCCGCGCTTTCTGTTTGTAATCTTGTTTACAGATAAGATCAAGTCTCGCGTATAAGACGATCGTGGCTATTTGTATATCAGGCGTGGCAAATGTTTTGTTATCGATAAGAGCGGCAGGTTAGACCTATTAAAGTTCTAGATCCGGTGTGCGTTTCCAAACGGTGACCACGGCAAGAGGCAATCCGCATTGCTTGTACAGCGCTGCTGTCTGCTGTTGACGCTAGACCATTGAGATAAAAACCCATTGCCGACTATCCCACGCTGGTGGCTCTCTTCGCCCACAGCCAAGAATCGCCCCCCAACCCACTAGATGGCGCCAGATAGCATTGCGACTCGATACTTCTGCAGCATATAAGCAGTATTCATCGTGCGCCGCGCCATTCTTTTGGCCATTTTTGTAGCGCATTTTGCGCGTGTTTTTCCCATCGCGGATCGTTTGCGAAGTAAGCAAATCCTAAATAAACGCACCGCGACGCACTCGACATCGGATCGGATTGAAACTGGATTTTGACAGCTGCTCGTCGAACTTCGTTACGATCGGCGCTGTAATTCGAAGATAAAGTAGCCGCGAGTTGTGCAACAGCAGCAGCAGCAGCAGCAGCAGCGTGATATGGGGCGAAAGGCAGCGCTTTTCTCCCAAACTCTCAGACTGATTCAGTTTTTTTCTGGGCCCACCCGGTACGCGCAATTCCGTGTCGGCGACAGATTTTTTGCCCAGTGTGTAAACGCGAGTGGCCTTTTAGAAAAATAGAACTTTAATGAACTATACCTATTTTTGTTTTCTCTTAAATGGAATTTTCTATTTTGATTTCTTCGACTGAAAGTTGCATGCTCGAGTCGTATTTCAACGTACTTGGCGTTGCACTACTCAAGTACTCAAGTACCCTTCTTCTCAAGTGCATAGATTAGCGCACGTACTGCGAATTCGATGGGAATTCAAAAGATCTATAAGGTGATCAGCGGCGTAGCCAGGAATTTCATTTGGGGAAGTATAAAATCTTAACTAGTCATTGCTATTTAAAATCAAAACATATGTTAATGTCCACATGCGAACAAAATATAAAATCTTTAAGGCAGACTGATTGGGGTATATATATATATATATATATATATATATATATATATATATATATATATATATCCTCACCCGTCGCTATGATGGAGACCCAGTGTATTTAAAAGACGAATATGCAATTATTGTTAGAAAGGAGAGAAAGAAAAACAGAGGGAAAAGAAAAAGAGGAAGAAAATATAAGAGGAGGAAAAAGAGGGGAAGAAAAAAGAGGATGAATAAGAAGAGGAGGCGGAGGAGGAGGAAGAAGAAGAAGAAAAGAAGAGGAAGAAGAAAAGAAGAAAATAAGAGGAGGAAAAAGAAGGAAAGAAAAAAGAGGATGAATAAGGAGATGTGGCGGAGGAGGAGGAAGAAGAAAAGAGGAAGAAAAAGAGGGGAAGAAAGAAGAGGACGAAGAAGGAAAGGAGGTGGAGGAGGAAGAAGAAGAAAAGAGGAGGAAGAAGAAGGTTTTTTAAGGCACAGCGAATAGAGAGAGCCTGCCTTCTAGTCTCATGATGATTTTTGGGGTTTAAAACTAGGAAAGATTGGTAAAAACATTGATTGAGTTTGTTGTAAATGCGTTTGGAAATTTTGTCTAATCCTTTTCGACATTATTTTCATCCAAGTGCCATATTTTCTTTCGCTTTTCTCTTTCTAATAACGTTGTCGGAATTTTTGGGCGTTTCACTGCCCTGCGATACTTTTAAGGGTTTTCTCGACTTTTCGCCCCCCCCTCAAAATTTCTCATTAACCATTTTGCCAATCTGATGAAAAACCTGCGATTTTCCGGGTTTTACTGTTCGAACGGCACTCTAACTTAGCAAAAGACAGTGTTCACTGCACTGAACATACCGTAGACTTCTACGTGATTTCAATATAGTTTTCTGAGTAGAAAAATATAAGAGGCGCTATACAAATGTCAAAAATTGTTACATGGGTTGGTTCCATCCATGAGTTGCATTGGGTGAGAAATGTCCATGTTTATTGTGGGTTGGGTTAAGTAAGAAAATAGGTCATAGTTTAAAAAATTGTAATGTATTACGGTTGGTTGGGTCGAGTAACCCTACTGCATGCTGCTTTCGTGCTTTTGGTCTGAATCACGGTGGATTGAGATTTCAAAAATGGACCCATGTCCATGTTTGGTTTTCAGCGTTAATTAGAGACTCTACGGTAATTTAAACTCTCCAGTGGCAAACCTGCCCCCGCCTTACAGTCCCGTTGGAAGGGAAAGATTTCGTATCCATCCTTCCTCCTATAAGATCAGTTTAACTCTCGGATCAGTTCACGGTCTCGTGGGATTTCCTCTCTGCTTCTAGTGGCTAGAGATTCAGAGTTGACGAATAGAAGTTGATGGACGTTGTTAGCAGAGAGTGTCGGAATGTCTGAGGGGTTGGGTTAGCAGCCTCCCAAGTGTCTCACCCTCAAGTACATTCCGCTTTCACACGGGACGGGAGAGGTCTGGTCTAGCCCCCCTCTCCCCTTGTTCGTCGAGATGTTAGGTCACAGTTAGGACCACTGGTCAATCGCTTTGTCTATATCAAATCCTGTCCGATCTGATCCCTACACAATGTTAGCACTTCTTTCTGATGATCCACGTCACGAATCTATTGTTGCTGTTGGGCAGAATTTTACTGGTTATTCGGGCTAAAGAGAGACACACTGAACATCGTTTGGACTAAAACTACCTTCCGTAGTCTGTAGCAAACTTTGTTTTAAGCGATTACGTGACGCATCGTATACGTTAATGTTTTAATGACGTCAATTTCTGGTCTACCTGTTTGTTACCGTTTTTCTTCGTCATGTTTTAGAGCAATGTTAATTACCTTAGATTTTTCGAATTCTCAAGTAAATCGCCTCAACTTTCGTATTTTTATTTCCTTCGTACCTTAAATATTAAGAAAGCTACATCGCTTCAAAATCGAGCGGGATTTATTGGCACAATCTGTATATTTGCGAGTTAGCGTGATTGCTTGTTTGTTTGCTTGATTGGTTGATTGATTGATTGATAAGATAATCGAAACATTGGGAAAGCAGGTCCTGTATACAGAGCTGTGCTCTATACTCTCTCTATCCCTTATAGTATCTTACACTGTAAATCTTTGTCATAGATTTGACTTGAATTTTGTTTGCTTTGTCAGTTAATATTTCAGCACTTTCTTGTCGATTTCATTGCCAAGCAGATAGATGATTGGCCGATTGATTGGCCGATCCATCTAGCGATCGTCTGTCTGATTGATTGATTGATTGACTGATTGTTTGTTTGATTGACAGCGTTGTGTAATAAATAACTTAGATTCTGCAGACTGTCTTCGGGTCCTGCGTTTTCTTTCGAAGCGCGTTATTTTCTTTCAGTTCTGGATTTTTCGAATATTTCTGAGCCGATGTTTATACCTCCTCGATCCCAGGGTAATTAATAGCTCGTCGGTGTCGAAAGCTGGCCAATAAAACATTTCCGAAATGGAATATGCATTCCACTCCGTCATAATACACAGGAGTCTCCGTAAGATTTCCAGCAGCATTTCACACTCATAATCACCATCAACATCATTATCATCATCATCATCATCATCATCATCATCATCATCATCATCATCATCATCATCATCATCATCATCATCAACAACATTATCATCATCAACAACATCATCAACACATTATCATCATCATCAATGACATTATCATCATCATCATCATCATCATCATCATCATCATCATCATCATCATCAACAACAACAACGACATTATCATCATCATCATCATCGAAATTGGAGGAGTTTCTCGTTGAAAATCTTTATCGACTTTCTAACAGCCCAAGATTTGCGGTGCCTGGTGCTTACGGCACCCCGTGCAGATATCCCTTATTATCGGAAGAAGTTCGGCCGAAGGTATTTGGGCGCCCGTAAGGAGGAGGAAACCGATTGGCCGCATACATGGCAGCGGTTACTCTCCAGCCAGTTCTCTCCCTTTCCGTCTGTCTGTCTGTCTGTCTGTCTGTCTCTCTCTGTCACTCTCTCCGGAAACCTTTCGCTTCTTCGCCGTAGTACTCACTCAATCGCCGCCCCCCGCCGCCGCCGCCGCCGCCGCCGCCGCATACTAGGTATTTACTAGGTACTATACTAGTAAGTAAGTACGTCACGCCGACGACGATGAGCGGGCGTCGCGTTACTCCATCTGTCGGCGGGCGGCGGTGAGAAAACTTTCCCAGAGGAAGTTTCTCTCTCAGGATGCTTTCTTATTTGACATTGTATTTTTGCGACGACGACGACGACGACGACGACGAAGAAGAAGAAGAAGAAGAAGAAGAAGAAGAAGAAGAAGAAGAAGAAGAAGAAGGAGAAAAAGAAGGAGAAGGAGATTCAAAGATTACTTCTGGAAAAATCTTCACATCGGATTTTGGTAGGTGGACAAGATGCAAAACCAGACATGGACTTGGGTTGGGATGGATTGGGTTGGGTTCGAAATTTCTATGCCTATGGTGGGTTGGGTTGGGTAAGAAAATAAGCTATCATTATTTAAGAAATTGTAATGCATCGTGACGGGAAGTTAAGCAGAGTGGTAACAACACTGGGCGATGGAGCAGAAGGTCACGGGTTCGATCCCCGCTGGAGCCCTAAGGTCGACTCAGCTTTTTACTCGCTAGAGGGCGGGCGGTGCTAAACTGAGGAGCAACGTTAAGCTGCGCGTTAAAACGTGGGTCTGGGGAAAGTCATGGCAACCTTCCCGAGATTGATGGCCTATACCACCGACGTCACTGATTGCCCAGGCCGGAGATAAGCGCCGGAACCCAACGCTCGGACTCGAGTACGGGACCAATCTTTAACGTAATGTATCACGGTGGGCTGGGTTTGGTCAAGTAACCCTGTTCCTTTCGTGGACGGGGTCTGAAGCACGATGGGTTGTTTTGGGGTTTTAAAAAATGGACCCAAGTCCACGCCTGTGCAAAACCTTCTTCGTTTCTTGTTTTACTGACAAATTGCGTTGATTTTAGTCTGAATACAATGCATTCTTTCTGGTTTTCGTTTCATCAATTATTATTGTTTCACGTAGATTCAGAGGAGTGACCTTAGGAGGAAAACTTAGAGTTTTTAAATGCGCTATATAAGTTTACTCTAATAAGCGCTAAATAGGCTTTATTTGGCGATAGGAATTCTCAACAGGGAGACTCGGTAGTCAGTACTATACTTTAAATCTCATATATTCGCCTAAACTATATACTTAACGCTATATACTTGCAAACCGTACTTTCAAATTAGACTTGTATACTATACTTATGTTTATCTATACTCCTGGACTGCAGACCATATTTGAAAAGCCGGGGTAGCTATACTGTTAGTCCATGTAGTATTCCAAAATTTCCGGGGAAGCCCCGGAAACAGCCTGTTAAACACTGCTTGAAGGGAGGCAATTATATCTGCCATGGTGCTGGTCAAGCTTGAACTGAATGCGATCAAATGCTGTACAAAACTTGCGATTAGAATAACTTGGCAAATACAAGAAAATAGCGCCTTTATATACTGATGCACTGGTCGTCGTCAGGGTAGGACGAGGGGCAGACCACGATAATATCCACTATGCACCGGTGAACCAGAGATGTCCATGGGTCCATTTTTTTAGAACCCAATCCAACCCAACCCATCAACCCTCCAACCAAACCCAACCCATGCCGATAATGGGTTTATACTTGACCCAACCCAACCCATAATAATGCATTAGAGTTTCTTAGACCATGACTTATTTTCTGACCCAACCCACCATTAATTTTTGAAAAGGCTGACCCAACCCAACCCAACCCATGGGTTAACCCAAACCACGGACATCTCTGAGGTGAACATGCGAATACCCGAAGGCATACACATGTGTCACAATCCCGTTCTCTGGGATCGAACCCAGGCTGCCTGTTCTTCTCAGCGCATGAGCTACGGGGGCAGCCATATGCCTAGGCGATGGTTAAGCAGTTAAATAAAATACTAAGTAAGTAAGTAAGTAAAATCTCGTAAATTTAATTTTAAGAGATGATTGATTTACTCACTATGTACAATTACTTACGGTTAAGAATGGACGTTTGATTGTCAATGTTAACTTTATAATCTTGTCTCTTTGTTATTAGGCTACGTTATTGCATTCCAGCATTGATGATCAATATGGGAAAACGATGCTTTATGATGTATAACAGTTGAAATAAACTTCTTCTTCTTCTTCTTCTTCTTCTTCTTCTTCTTCTTCTTCTTCTTCTTATTATTATTATTATTATTATTATTATTTTTATTATTATTATTCTCCTCATTCTTCTTCTCCTTCTCCTCCTCCTCCTCCTCCTCCTCCTCCTCCTTCTTCTTCTTCTTCTTCTTCTTCTTCTTCTCCTCCTCCTCCTCCTTCTTCTTCTTCTTAACAATAATTGTATATTCTTCAATTTATTGATAACGCAGCAGTAATAGTAACAGACGCAAATTAGATACTTTTTGACAATCTGGCCTCATGAGATCTGAGGTTTAAAAGCACCAACGGGGTCTTCTATTTCTCAGATTTTCTCTGGTGGACCCGTTGGACTCTTAAATGCTGCGGTCTGTCGGTGGCCTGTTGCTTCTGCTTCTGCTTCTGCTGCTGCTGCTGCTGCTACTGCTGAGGTCCTGATGACCCCGTGACCTGAGCGCAGCGCGCTGCTAAAATTTGGAATGCTTTACCCCCGCTTGGGATAGCGTCGTCAGGACCAGAAACCCTCTTGCCCCTTGCCAGGGTTCAAATAAACGATCAAAATTTATCTTAGACCACCGAGTGAGCCAAGGGTATATATAGTCTACACAATTATATGCGTGTATATATATATAGGCTATATACTGTAATTATATATAACTATATTATAAGCAGCATAATTACAAATCTAACTATGTATGTATAATACTGTATATATATATATATATATATATATATATATATATATAACCATGGTTATTATAAACTAGGCCTCCTAGAATGCTCTTTAGACCGAGGGAATGTCTTGGCTTGGTTGTCTTCTGACCTTTGAACCGATGATCTTGATGAACTTCCGGTCAAGCGATTCTGATTTCCGGTCGCAGTGCGTTGCTGGATACGCCTTCCGATTTAGCCGTGATTAACTGATTCCTTGCGGATATGCCGTGAAAAGACCTCGAAGCAAGGCAGTCGACGATCGAAATTAGGAAATTTTTTCTCGAATTATTATCGAAAATAAGACGAAAAACAAGGAACAGCAAAGGACTGGAACAGAAACGAAGACTCAACCGCGGTGCAAAGAAAACGGGGAAATAAGTAAAAAACAGACATGGACTTGGGTTGGGTCAATGATCCACGGGTTGGTCGCAGTGGCGGCTCTAGGATTTGGCAAGTAGAGGGGCCGTTGGGGTGGCAACTTCTAATCATGGGGGGGCCAACCGTTTGTTGTTTAAGGTATGTAGCATTAAGTATAGGGTCCCAACAGGGGACACTGGTGGGAGCCAGGCACTCAATAGGGGGCACGGGCCCTCTGGCTCCCCGGTGGAGCCACCACTGGTTGGTCGGCCCGGGTTGGGTCAGAAATATCCATGTTTATGGTGGATTGGGTCAGAAGTCATGGTCTAAGAAATTGTAATGTATTACGGTGAAGTTGGGTTGGGCCAAGTAACCCTATTGATTTCGTGGGTTGGGCCGGGCCGGGCTCAAGATGGGCTGGGTTTTTGAAAATGGGCCCATGTTCATGTCTGAGTTTATAACCCGATTAACGCCGTACAAAGCAAAATCGCTTGTGTTAACCGAGAATTCGAGTTATCCAGCTATATACGTAGGCCAATTTATTAATGGAGTTTTACTGTAGCTATAAGCTATTTATGGAAAAGTAATAGATATGTAAACTACAGGACAGACACACACATGCACAGAAAGACAGAAGGAATTGTAACGATAGACGCTAACAACTGTAATAGATAACAGGGGCGTAGCCAGGAATTTGATTTGGGAGGGTATAAATATTGGGGGGGGGTATAAACCTTAACTAGAAACTAACCTTAACTACATATAACCACATCATATAACCACATATAAATCATATAAAA
>CM030840.1:14889783-14894783 GCA_018105865.1 Metaphire vulgaris
TCTCTCTCTCTCTCTCTCTCTATTTTTCTCTTCTCTCTCGCTCTCTCCTCTCTTTGAGTCTTTTCTCTCTTTTCTCTCTTTCTCTCTCTTTCTCGCTCTCTCTCTCTCTCTTTTCTCTCTTTTCTCTCCTCTCTCTCCTCTCTCTATCCCTTCTCTCTCCCTTCTCTCTCTCTCTCTCTCTCTCTCTCTCTCTCTCTCTCTCTCTCTCTCTCTCTCTCTCTCTCTCTCTCTCTCTGTCTCTTCCCGAGTTTGAAACCGAAAAGGCAAAACGCGCGGATCGCTTCTCCAGTTGAATTGCGTCTAAATCCGTGGCCTCGCACCGCCCTGCGGGGTGCGATTACCTCGTCCCCCTCCCCCGCCGTCCTTCCGACGGGAGGGGGTTGGAAGCGAGATGGCGTGGTATAGGAACGGGTTCTGCCTGGAATTTCTTGGTTCTCATCAAAGGCAGCTCGGAGGAAGGAGAGAGGGAGGGAGGGAGGGAGAGAGGGGGTCAGACGATGTCTTTAGCGCTTCGTCGCTAGTAAATCTTCGCATCTTGTGAATGGAGCTTCAGCGCCCGCCCGCTAGATAACAGGATTGGGCCTGGAATCTGCCAACTGATCGTTAGGATAAGATAGCCTCTGCGATAACAAAGCGCTCGTTACTGCAGTTAAATCTCTATATTTAGGCTACCCTGCAGGCACTCTAAGCAAGGGCGTAGCCAGGAATTTGATTGCTGGGGGTTATAAATATGGCGGTATATATTGCTATTTAAACTATATAGTTTATAAATATTGTTATTTTATTATTATTTCAAGACAATTATTTCTTAAGCGCAGTAAACATGGCTATATTATATATTATATTTTTATATATAATATCTATAATATATATATATGCATAATTGATTATATATAATTATATATGTTACATATACTTATTGTATACATATATATATATAATTATATTCATTTTGGGGTATATATATACCGATATGCCCTCCTCCCCATCGTTACGCCCCTAACTCTAAAGTCTAAAACAGTTTTCCAATCCGTTAACAACTATTGCAGGCATGTCCAGCAGCAGTAGCTTAAGCGTTGCTTCCTTACTTACTTCCATACTTACTTCCATACTTAGATTCCTGTCCATTTAAAGTGTAAAGAAGTTCAATTCCCTCCGTCTTAAGCCAAGTGATGTAGCAGCCGACATTGTATACTGACCGCGAAAGGGATAAAGCATGGAATGACCTGGAATGGCGGGATGGGAAGCGACGCGTGGATTCTAACTGACGTCATCCATCCATCCATCCATCCATCCATCCATCCATCCATCCATAACTCATCTTACGCATTGCGTTGTCTGAGCGCTTTTCCGTTCGTAATCGTTATCGACTGCATGCCCTCCGCTGCCTTACATTACCGTCGAAATCGGGCGGTTCTCGGGGGTCAGAGTTGACGGTTCCTCGGCATCTGGTGGGAGTTTGCCGGCGTCGGTGCGGGGGTTTCTGGCACCGGGTGTCGGGTCGGGGGGTGGTGGTGGATGGGGTGGGGGTTGTCAGGAGACTGCCGAAAGGTCTTCTGCAGAGAGCTCTGCATGGCTGGGCGTGCAGTCAACGCCAGAGAAGACAATGATGAATTTACCACCTCGGCGACTGGTAGGGCCATCTGTCGTCGATCACGGCCATTAAGCTCGTTAATATCTCGGGTTTTATGACACGCGAGCCGCGACGGCGGCCGAAATCGCATCGGGCAGAGAGCGATGGAAGCGTTTAGCCAAACGATAACGGATGCGGTAAGGGGGAGAGAGAGGGCGCGAAGAGACGGGTTCCGTATGTTTACCCCGTTCACCCCACACCATCCTCCCTCCCCTTTCGCATCCACCTCTGTGACTGTTACGGGCGCCATTCTATCACCCCGAGGGCGATGTTGTTCATTCGGGTGAGAAAACCAACCTCCTCCTCCTCCTTCTCCTCCTCCTCCTCCTACTCCTCCTCATCCTCTTCCGCCTGCAGATGAATTGCAAGCATCTTTGCCCCTGTTAAATATTTTACCCGATTCTGCTGGATGGGATGTTCTGGCGAGAAAGATTGAGTGCCAGAGAGGGCAGGTTTGATATACTGTATTACAGATAAATGGATGGATAGACAGATGGATAGATAGATAGATAGATAGATAAGCAGATAGATAGATGGAAAGATTGATAAGTAGATAGATAGATAAGTAAATAGGTAGGTAGATAGATAGGTGGGTGGGTGGGTGAATTGATGGATGGATGAATGAATAGATAGAAAAAAGAGGACCCAGTATTTCCCCTCTGCCTCAGTCTCTGTATGTCTCTGTCTCTGTCTGTCTGTCTGTCTGTCTGTCTGTCTGTCTCTCTCTCTCTCTCTCTCTCTCTCTCTCTCTCTCTCTCTGTCTCTCTCTCTCTCTTTCTCTCTCTCTCTCTCGGTCTTAGTTCTTAACCTAAGTTTGCAGGATTCATTTTTTGCAGGCATATATTTTAAAAAGGCAAAAACTTTTTAAAACATAAACAGACTGACGCGCTAACACAAACAGACAGAGACGAAAAGGCAAACAAATAGATACAGGTAGCCAGACAGAGAGGCAGACAGTTAATACCTGAGTGGTAATTGGTTTAAGTCAGGCATTTTCCCAGGAATAGGACTTGATTTGGGGTCGAGGGGGTTTTCCCATAATTGCAGGGTGTCATCGAAATTCTAAAACTTTCAAAGATAATAACAACAATGAATGTTGAATACCAAAACTACATCAGTAAGATAACTTTGAACATGACTATACATAGGCAATCTGAAAATGGATGACATTTTAGAGTTTTAAATGAACAGTTTTAACATCAGTTCGTTTTGGGTGATAGCCAACGCCACCCCTGAGAAGGGGCGTACCATGTAGGGGTTTAACCCGCTGCTGGGGGTGCAGGAAAATCCCTGGTTTAAGTGTTTCACTGAAGATTTCTAATTGCAGAGAATATTTTCATAATTGGTGAACTCCTTTAAGAACCGGAAGAAGCGAATTCGAAGAACTGGGAACAAGAACGTCGTCGACGTCATGTCGACCACACAGCTCTACCTCGCCCTCTCCCTCTTCTGCGCCGGGCTTCCAGTCTCCGCTGCCCTCCTCAGCTTGACCTACGACCTTCCGGAGGAAAGCCCCTCGGGGATCCTCGTGGATATCCTCTCTACGAACCCCTCCATCCGGGAACTGTACGCCGATCAGACGGGGCTTTCCGGTCTTCGCTTCAGCTTTCTGTCGAGGAACGCGACAGGGTTCCAGTCTTTCTTCGCTCTTACGGAAAAAGACGGGCGACTGGAGACCAGGGAACCAGCCGATCGCGAATCGGTCTGTCCGGCCGAAACGGAACCGGAGTGCGTCATTTCGCTGGACGTGGCCGTCCAGCAGGGTCACGAACTCAAGGTCATCCTACGGGTCAACGTCCGACTGCTGGACGTCAACGACCACGCTCCGAAGTTCCTCCAACCGGGCGTCCAGCTGGTCATCTCCGAAATGGCGGCGCCGGGAACCGGGTTTTCCCTCCCCGCGGCCGAAGATCCCGACTCCGGATCGTTCGGGATCCAGAGATACGAACTCCAGAGGGAGGAGGACGACGCCACTCCGGAAACAAACGAAACGTTCCGTCTGGCGTCGGAACAGACGGTCGACGGAACGACCGAGCTGAGGCTGGTCCTGGTCCGGAGCCTCGACCGCGAAGAGGTCGACCGCCATCGGGTCAGGGTCGTCGCCGTCGACGGCGGAAGTCCGGCAAAGACCGGTTCCCTGTCGGTCGACGTCGTCGTGCAGGACGCCAACGACAACCGACCGCGTTTCCTGAAACCAGCGTACGAGGTCTCGATCGAGGAGAACATCGCCAATGGGACCGTCGTCTGCCTTGTTCGTGCGGTCGACCCCGACGCCGGGGTCAACGGGGTCGTGACCTTCGCCCTGGCGAGAAACACGCAGCGACAGTTCGGCCATCTGTTTGCCGTCGACGCCAGGTCGGGGGCGCTGAGGGTCGTCGGGCGGATAGACTACGAGCGCAGGGATCGGTACGCCGTGGCGGTGGTGGCCGGAGACGGCGGTTCGAATCCTCTGTACGCCCACGTTATCGTCGCCGTTCACGTGACCGACGTCAACGACAACGCGCCGATCGTTTCCGTCAGCCCGCTGTCGTCGTCCGGGAAACCGGAAGTGGCCGAGAACGCCGCGGCGGGGGCGTTCGTGGCGCACGTGTCCGTGTCGGATCCGGACACCGGACCCGGGGGCGAGTGGGACTGCAGTCTGACGGGAGATCCGGGCTTCCTGTTGGAGAGCATCCCAGACGTCGCGCCGCCGCCGCCGCCGCCGCCTCTGCGACTCCGCCGCGGAACGAGTTCAAGCTGGTGACGTCGACGCCGTTCGATCGCGAGGCGGCGGACACGCGCGACGTCATCCTGTCGTGCGCCGACCGAGGACTTCCGGTTCTGACGAGCGCTTCGCTGATGACGATCGTCATCGTCGACGAGAACGACGAAGCGCCGCGCTTCGACCGCGCCGAGTACGTCGCGTCCGTCCGAGAGAACAACCGCATCGGGGACTTCGTCGCCGAGGTCCGCGCCGTCGACCGCGATCTCCATGGCAACGGCGACGTCTCTTACGGCGTCGCGCCGGCGGCGGCGGCGGCGAGCGACAACGACAGTTTCTCTGCTCTTCTTCTTCTTCCGGTTAGAATCGACCGGAAGTCCGGACGGATCTACGCCGGCGTCGTCTTCGATCGCGAGACGAGATCCCGCTACGACTTCCGGTTGGTCGCCAGCGACGCCGGAAGTCCCGCTCGATCGGCGACGGCGTCCTTCCGGTTGGAGATCGGCGACGTCAACGACGAACCGCCGAGGTTCTCCAGCAGCATCTTCACGTTCGGGACGTACGAGAACCAGCCGACCGGAACCGAAATCGGAACCGTGACGGCGACCGACCGCGACGAGTACCCGAACGACCGGATCGTCTACGATATCGAGTACTCGGACACGT
>CM030840.1:14897283-14919783 GCA_018105865.1 Metaphire vulgaris
GTCATCACATAAACTTCCAAGGCACCATCCACCACGCAAGAAATCCTAAAAAGTTTGAGAACCGTTGTATTAAAAAATAGTATCACTGCACATCTCTTCTCTTCTTCTTTCTTTCTTTCCTTCCGTCTTTCCCATTGGGTTGAACGATGGGTCTGAATGAATTCCTTCCACTTCTGTCTGTCTCTTGCTGCTCTGGTCAATTGGATTAAGTTCATTTGCATTTCTTCTGCATCCTCTTTTAAGTTTTCTATCCATGTTTTTCTTTGTCTTCCTTTTATCCTTTTCCCTTCAACATAGTTGTATAGTGCTTTCTTTGGTATTCTTTCTTCCTTCATTCTTTCAACATGACCAAACCATTTCAGCACATCTACTGAATCATAAACAATATACAATGTGTACACAGGGCATGTACAATACGTATACAGTATACTGTATTGTGCTTGTGTGTGTGTGTGTGTGTGTGTGTGTGTGTGTGTGCGTATTCTACAGGAGGATGGGAGTTGAAAGGGGTTAATCTCTCACCAGTTGGGACTGACCACCAGTGCATGAGTAAGAAAACATTTTGATTTTTGCATCACCGACCCCTTTCCAACTGGTGGTAGAAAATCTTGGGGCGTTGGTTGTCCCCCCACCACTTGCACTTCTTAACTACTAAAAACCGTTTGGTTTGTCGTATCGATAAGTTGATCTGAAGGTAAACTAATCAGAAGCATTTTCGAAGCTACATTGGAGTATATACCACCAGTGGCGATTCCAAGAATTCTTGGTGGGGATATGCAATGAATTTCTAGAAAGTAGATGGATGGATTCTATGAAATCCCGAAAAAGGTTGACAAGCAACAAAGTCATTTGTAGTGTTTTGTTTGTTTTGACCAGTAATAATGAAATAAACCTCTCCGAATAAGGCTGACAAGCTAAAAAAACTCGGTGGGGGAATGCAGCCCCAGTCATCCCCAACATTGAACCGCTCTCTAGACCTCTAGCTAGAGTACTAGACGCAGTGGCGTAGCCAAGGGGGTTTGGGAGTTAAAACCCCATTGGCTGCGAAAACTAAATATTTTTAATGAGTTTCCATGCATTTTTTATTTTTGAGGCTTTTTTTTTTTTGGGGGGGTCAAAACCCCTCTTGGGCAGCGACTGTAACGGTGCTTAACGGTGCTTAAGAGGGGAGGTTTTTGCTTGTCAGGAAAAATTAGAGGTGATGAGGTTTTTTGCTTGTCAAACTTTTTCAAATGTTGGTGTTGGTCGCAACCAAAATCCAAAACCCCCTTCCGGAAATCCTGGCTACGCCACTGGCTAGACGAACTATTATATTCACTCATTCACTCTTTCACTTACACACTGCTTCCAGGACTACCGATTAGTAATAATAACTAACAGAATATAGTAATAGCCGCTAAGGTTTAGATTTGAATTAAACTTCTTTCCGAAAGTGGCGCTTAGTAAACTGACAGAAGTCGAACATAATATTGCGGAAAAACATTGCGTGTTCTGTCTCTGGTTCTTCTTCTGACAGATGTCAGACGTCAGAGACGGCAACACTTCGGCTGACAGAGCACCTGACAACGCGTCGACGACGACTGACAGTGGCAGGGGTCAGAGCGAGGACGGAGAGTTGACTGCCACCCAGGGCGCCATCACGATCTCTAACAACAACAGCGGTGGGCCAACGGAATTTCTAAAAAATCACTGAGAAAATATTTAGCATATATATATACAGTATATTTATAATATATATACAGTACAGTATGTATACAGTAAAATGCAGACAGTAAAAACACGGAAACATAAGACCAAACAGAACGTCTCTCAGAGTCGTTTTATTATGATACTGAAGCCAATAGTACGTTGCAATATGTACAACGCAGTTTATGATGTATGACGTTGCGACATCCCCTTAAACAAAAACTTTTGTAGAATAAAAAGAAAACTTGGCAGCACTAGTCACAGGTTGCAGGTTCGTAAAATATATTTTCGTCATTAATTTCCCCATACAACAATAGTTTTGCCCGAATAAAAGGGGTTTCGCATGTTTGCCCGATAGAGGGCTGCGCTGCAGGCACCCTCTTCTGCCATGGGGGCATTTATGGCAGTTTGGGAGGAGAGGGGGTGAGGCTCCATGAGAAATTACCTCAACTCCTAAAATATTGCAAATTTTTGGGGATCTGAGATTTTTGGGGAGAATTTTTTCACTTATACGGCATGTATGCAACACTGGACAAAGGATTCAACTGTGCTGTACACATGGCCGCAACCTAGACTTTCATCAGAGAATATTTTGATTTCTGGTTGGAATTTTCTCGTGGCATCAAAAAATATTTGTCAAATATTTGTCATCGCAGGAAACCTGCATTTCTAACAAATGTTCAGAACCTCGACGAGTCAAGGTCGGTTGTATGCAATCACTCAAAATACAGAACGAAAAGAACTATTCTCGTTAAATCGGACGAAAAAGTGCAAAATGATCTGCCAAAATTATGATTTATTTATAAAATCTACATTTTCTCCGTTTGAATAAAACAGTGTTTTATACAGGCCTGTTAGGAGAGGAGACTCCCAAAAACCCTCAAAATATCCCCAATCCCAACACTTACACAAATTTTGCATTGAACTGTGTATTTTCCTCTCCAAACAAGTCGATTCCCCCCCCCTGAAAGCTTCAATTCCCCACCTCCAAAGACCTGGAGTCTGGATAAAACACTGGAATAAACCTTCAAAAACCTCAAATCCCAAAGCGCTGGTAGGTCTAATACCAGTGTGAGAGACAGAGTGGGAGAGAGAGAGAGAGAGAGAGAGAGAGAGAGAGAGAGAGAGAGAGAGAGAGAGAGAGAGAGAGAGAGAGAGAGAGTCAGCGACAGACACAGAGAGAGGCTGAGTAAGTTGATGTTCAGACCGTCCTTAATAATTTATCGCTGCGAATGTTGTTTGCTTTTCCAAACATTTAGTGCGGAATGTTCGTCGCCCGACAACCATCTGTCCGTCAC
Source organism: Metaphire vulgaris (assembly GCA_018105865.1). Taxonomy (NCBI): domain Eukaryota; kingdom Metazoa; phylum Annelida; class Clitellata; order Crassiclitellata; family Megascolecidae; genus Metaphire; species Metaphire vulgaris. The sequence continues at coordinate 14,900,268 of CM030840.1, forward strand.
TCAAGCCTATCCGCCATCCGGATGGATGGTCGGATGGCCGGCGAGACCAATCTGCTCAAGCTGTGTCATTGCGCCGCTGTCTTCGACGCCCACCAGATATCCGTGGCACCAGCCTGGCCACAGACCTATCTCAAGTAGAGCGCAGACGCCATCTTACGGACCGCAGACGACATGGTCGCCGAATACTGGAAAGAATACGGTCGCTGGAAACGTTGTCACAGCGGGGAGCGGACGACAGGGTTCGACGAGAAAACAGATAGAAATGACAGAAGTGAACACGAAACGGTCGAAGACGGAAAGAGGAAAGAGGGACGAAGAGGACGAAGACGAGGAAGATGGTTCGGACGATGCAACCACCACTTCGGGAAGCTACGTGCTTGAAAACAAGGATAGAGGAATCGTCTGGATGGAACATCGGAAAATGCAAAGTCCGGCCGAAGAAGCAACGGAAATCTAGACACGATTTCAAAGAGAAAGTTCCGCGTTTTTTGGTCAAACAGTGCAGCGTCACGTGATAGCGATCGACCAATCGCAAGAAATTAGATCGATCACGTGGTGACGACGCTGGCCAATCATCGAGTGACAACGCGCAACAATTCCGAGAACATTGTCATGGAAAATGTAAATATATCATGAACCATGTCGTGATATTGATCAATTCTGACGGAAAATAAATAGAAGACAGATACGATATTTATTGACAGAATATAAACGCAAAATGCGATTATAACGGACCAATGGACTATCAGCCGTTGTTTCGTTTAAATCATTTAGATGACAAATCAATAGCTGTTATTTTAATTCATTTTTTCATTCTATGCATTTTAAACTGTTCTAGCATAGTCTATACATGTATAAAAGTGTTTTGTGTAAATTATTTTATAAAATCTCGAATAGCTGCGTTCGTTTGCATAATTTACTCTATAATCAACTTACTCACATATCTATTCGTAACATTAGTTCACGTGACCAGAATATCTATAAACAATTGTCAAGGAAGTGAAGCCATTTCAGATTTGGAGTTTACTAAGCTGAGATTTAAACATAAATTTTGGCCCCCATATCGGAATGTTCAATGGCCCCCCCCTGCTTTTGAGCCGCCACTTTGTTTCTCTCCATTTCAGATTTGGAGTTTACTGTTTCTGTTTATATACAATTTTTGGATATCTGCCTGTTCAGTCTTACTCTTTTTCTCACTGTTTCCAACTCTCTCTCTCTCTCTCTCTCTCTCTCTCTCTCTCTCTCTCTCTCTCTCTCTCTCTCTCTCTCTCTCTCTCTCTCTCTCTCTCTCTCTCTATGGCGAGAGAAAATAAAATACAGTCTGTGGTGCGTCTTATAATCGTTCACATTATGAAGAGTCGTATTTTTAAAGAAATCTCTGCATTTGCGACCTTCGAGTGTGTTCAATATTGAAGTTGCTTTGTGGTCCTGGTGAGAAAGGACACTTAACCGGGCATTCTAACTTCTAATCACTCCCGAGACGGGGTCGTACGGAACGCGGCCAAATGGGGGAGCTGAGTCGGCGGCGGCGGCGGCGGCGGCGGCGGCGGCGGCAGAAGCGGCGATAATGCCCGGCCGATGTTTACACGATCGCCCGCCCTTTGTACTCGCCTGCGTTTCGATAGAATTCTTCTGCAACTCGAAGATAGCGCGTGCTTTCCGACAAGAGCCCCCCGCCCCCCCGTTAAAAGCCCCCTCGTCGAAACTCTCAAAACATTCGGAATTACGGCTGGCGAGTGTTTCCGTTTGCGATCGGCCAAGGCACGCCTATTTTCGGCCTGGTAATCGTCAGGTGAGATAGTTGAAGCGTAAACAAGCTATCATCAGAGAGTTGTGCGTGTGTGTGTGTGTGCAGTGGCGTCGCCAGGAATTTTTGACTGGGTGGCAAAATGGGGCTGGCGTGTCAGATTCCTTATCCACCCCACCCCTCTCCATAAGAAACTCACCGAATTTGCGCGAATCTGATAGGTGGTCTGGGGAAAGTTGGGGAGCAGTTGCCCCATTTGCCCCCCCCCCCGTGGCGACGCTAATGTGTGCGTGTGTAACTCGGGACCCGACGCGTAGAGCCTCAATAGCGTTTCCCAGTCTGCAATGCCTGCGGCCGCATGGGGCCTATGTCTTTATCGATAGCCTGCTCCATGAATTATTTAAGTGAGCCCCATTTTTATAGCAAAGTGTTTTACTTTGAGGGAAAGTTTAATATGTGCTTTCTGTGACAAACTAATAATAGAGCCACAGTATCGAAAATTTTCTGGGGTCGCCCTGAGAAGTCACGCGACGACCCTGTGTGTGTTTAGACAAATTTACGCAGTGAAGTTTTTCGCTCTAATTGCATCCGATTTTCCAAGAAGCCTCTTCAGTCACATTCGTGTTTGTCACGTTTCCAATCGAATATTTTCTTTGCGCTTGATTCTCAGTAAAACAGCTGCCGTGGCTATATGTAGGCCCTAGTCCACTATTAACCCCCTCTCCCCCAGTGTTTATGATAGTGATACTTTTAGTATATAATGCAAGTGTTGAATTGCTTGTCAGTGAAAACTGCAAAATGCTATCCTTTAAGCGCTGAAACACATAAGGGTCCAGGGTCCAAATCTATGTTCGGGGAAATGAGCGAACTTTTGGGAAGGGCTAAATGGCCCCGGTCCACTATTGGCCCCAACATTGAACTACAGTAGAACTTCGTTATAGCATACTTTTTGGGTCTGTAAAACTTATATATATATATATATGCAGCTGACACTGTGAAGTTCATTTTGAGGAAGAGTAAACAGTTACGGTTCATAAAATTCCTATTTTAATTTTATTTATTCTACACTTATTTAGAAAAGAGTTTAACCCGATTTTTCGATCAATTGGCTTAGCGGGAAAAGAACCAAATAGCAGCGCTAATATAAATGCTGACTTTTATAGCGCCACTGCATGGGATTCATGTCCAAGCCCAACTGTAGGCCTATATAGGCCCAATAATTATCCGACCGTGCGAACTCCAGTGCAATGCAGCCGTCTTTGACGTTTCTCTTCTTGAGCGTAACTGATGGTTGACATACGATTGAAGTGTAGACACCTACCACCGCTAGAGACCATTATCACCGTCACTCGTTATTTATATAGCGCATATATACTAGCTGATGGTCGACCAGCGTAGTTTCAGTCTCTGCTATTATGAAAATCCAGGTGATAGTTTTATGAAAGCAGTCGAGAATCATTCTGGTCTATCTGCGTGCAAACGCCATCTCGAACTTGCGATGATGCTCCGACGTGTCTATGGCGACTGGTGACCAATTTGGCCGTAAAAGTCTCCAAGAAGTAAACAGGGTCGTTTGGACGAAAGGCGTCGTTCGAAGACGTTTACTCGAAGTCTGTGGAGCGGGGGAACTGTCTCCTTCACTCTGTCTAAGATTCAGGTCGATGTTTGCACTGAAAAAAATTAATACGGTGAAAAAATTTAAAAACTCGAACTTTGCATTTCTTCGACTGTAAGACTATAATCAGGGAAATTAACCCCTTAACTGGGGATCCCGGATATATCCGTCCATTTTACATTGAGTTACAGTTAAATACACGGTTAAGGGGTTAAGAGATAGATAGATAGATAGAATGGATAACTTTAGACTGAATCCCTTTGGCCAGTCATCTGTTGTCTGAATGAATTAATGGATGGATGGATGGATGGAATGGATGGATAAGTGGATGGATGAATGGATGGATGATTAGCGTTTAGTTGGATGCCTGGGTGAGAATGTTGGGGCGTGGACGGGTTGACGGAGGGATGTATGGATGACGGATGAGTGACTGCATGACTGAGAGGATAATCCGGTGGACCAGCGAGTGTTTCAGTTGAGAAATACGCGAGCAGACAGGTGCCGTGAGATAGAAAGAAGCGAACACATGGACAGACAGGCAGAGAGACAGACAAACAAACAAACAAACAAGCAGCCAGGCAGACGCCAGTAGGGACCGATCTTAGCTCAGAATAGAAGGGAAGGGAAACGCAGGTCTGGTAATAAAGCGTGGATTAATTGATAGATGGACGAACAGATGATCGGCGACCGAGTGTAAGAAAGAACGAGTCTCATTTGGAAGACGAATACTTTTGAGATTAAGGCCAAATGCTTTCAGAGGGAGGGAGGGGGGAGGAGGGAGGGAGGGAGGAAGGGAGAAAAGGACGACCGTCTGGTCTCAGCAGTTGGCCTATCACGTCCCCTCCAAGCAACGCAGCTGCCCCTCGGTCAGCAGCTTCAGACAGCGCCTAATCCTAGCTGATGCTCTGAGAGAGAGAGAGAGAGAGAGAGAGAGAGAGAGAGAGAGAGAGAGAGAGAGAGAGAGACAGAGACAGAGACAGAGACAGAGACAGAGACAGACAGAGACAGAGACAGAGAGACAGAGACAGACAGAGAGACAGAGAGAGGAGACAGGAGAGGGGAGAGGGGAGAGAGAGGAGAGAGGGAGAGGGAGAGGGGAGGCAGGAAGAGAGGAAGGGAGTGAGGGAGGGAGGGAGAAAGAGAGAAAAAACAGACAGGCAGACAGAGACAAAGACAGAAACAGAGGAAACAGAGGAAACAGAGACAGAGGCAGACATAGAGACAGAGACAGCGACATGCTGAGACAGAGTAACGTAGAGAGAGAGAGAGAGAGAGAGAGAGAAAGAGAGAGAGAGAGAGAGAGAAAGAAAGACAGAAACAGAGAGACAGAAACAGAGAGACAGAGACAGAGAGACAGAGACAGACAGAGACAGAGAGGAGATTGTAGGCAGCGGTTTTTACAAATTACAAGGTGCACATCCTTATTTCGTCGACCTCTGAAGAGAGGATGAGCACGCACGAATTCGAAATGACGCTCTACGCGCAGGTTCTGTGCACCTGTAGTGCTGCTTTCCTGCGTCCGCATCTTCTACCGCAATGAATCCAATACAGAGGACTCATATAAGCAATATTGATTTTAGACTAGTCCCTTATCATATTAGATCAGTAGTCACAATCGTTCTGTCTGTCTGAAGAAGATGAAGAGAATTTAGAGCAACAAGTCAACGGGCCCAGACAACATACAGTAGTAACTGTAGACAACATACAGTAGTAACTGAGATGGGTCTTACAACCGGGCAGATAGGATCATAGGAACGAGGAAATTGACAGAAATGGCTAACATCATGTATGTATGAAACCGGCTACTTGCCACTGGAAATGCGCCAATATTTAATGCAATACCCCCCAAAAAACCAGGAGCAACAGAGTGTGGAGATCACAGAGCGATAAGTCTTATAAGTCATATAAAGAAGATAGTTCTGATGGTACTGCTTGAAAGAGCAAGGAGCAAGACTAGAAATGCAATAGCAGAAGAACAATATGGCTTCAAAAAAGACTGTGGATGCCGAAATGCAATTTTGTACTAAGAATGTTGGAAAAAGATGCATTGAGATGCAAAAAGATTCGTATCTATGTTTTATTGATTATGAAAAAGCATTTGATAGCGTGGTGCATGAAACTCTATTTACAGTCTTGGAGAATTCAGGAATTGATGGAAAGACTTAAGACTGCTGCAGGATTTATATTGGAAACAGGAAGCTGCAATTAGAATAAACGTAACCATAGGAAAATGGATAAAGATACGGAAAGGGGCAAGACAGGGACGCGGATACCCTGGATTTTGACCTGGATCTTTAGTGATTTGGATTTGGTGTGCCATCGGTTGATGCTCCTGTGCATTATGAAAGTGGCGCTATAGAAGTTTAAGATTAGATTAGTTTAAGATTAGGAAAGTCACCAGACTTTTTCAACTTATAACGGAGTGGAAATCATAAAATCGATCAAAGATCTAGAAGGTGTCAAACTTGAAGGAAGAAATGTAAATAAATTAAAGCACTATTGACTCTAGCCCGCTAGGACAATAGCGCTATATAAATTAGCCTATAACTAACTAACTGAATAAATAAATAATCTTAGGTTTGCCAGATGATGCCACTTTAATAGCTGATTCAGAGGAAAAACTGCAGAGAATTCCAGATAAATTAGCAAATAAAGCGAAAGGAAAGGTTTGAAGAGTAATTGTGGGCTGGTTCTGTTACGTCATATAGTTCCATTATAGATCTGTGTTGAATGACCTCTTGTCAGTCTGTTCGTGTCTCTGCATCACTCGGCCTGAGTGGCTTCAATTCTTCGTTGTTCAGAAGTAGATGCGAATGTTTCAAGCGACTAAACTGCGCTTCATAAATGACACCGAAAACTGTACTGCTTGTTTGTCTGCTTGCTATGTCAGATATACTGCAATTTCAATTGTCAGGTGTCATAGCATACTGTACCTGTACGATATGCCACCCTAATCAGCTCCTGATTATTGCTATTATTATTATTATTATTATTATTATTATTATTATTATTATTATTATATTAAATTGTTGATATATTCACATAAATTTTTTTCCCGGGATGGTGATGGTGCAAAACAGAGACATGTGACGAAAGAAAATTATTATTATTATTATTATTATTATTATTATATTGTTGATTATTATTATTCCATTATTATTTTTGTTGACATGGGCGTCCACATAAATTTTCCAAAACAGAGGGGGTGCAAAACAGAGACATGTGATTTAAAATTATTATTATTATTATTATTATTATTATTATTATTATTATATTGTTGACATGGGCGTCCACATAAATTTTCCTGGGGTGGGGGTGAAAATCCAACAGAGACATGTGACGAAAGAAAATTATTATTATTATTATTATTATTATTATTATTATTATTATTATTATTATTATTATTATTATTATTATTATTATTGCCGAGCAGCGTTAGGCAGTTTCTTTCCGTATTCTCGAGCGCAGTGATAAAATTTCAATCATTTGCTATTACTTTGGTCATGGTGGTTGCATTTGTTGTCTCCGTTGCTGTTGTTGTTGTTATTAGAGAGTGGCACGGTAACGGTTACCGCGGATGTCTTGTCGTTATTATTCAGAAGCCTCTGCGACCCTCGCGTGTAGAAAATTGCGTCCGTCCGTCTCATTTGTTACCGCGGAGCAGACCGCGATATTATAGGGACGCAATTTGCAGCGACACCGAGAAATATTTGTTCCCCCGGAGGAAATAAATCCCACCACAGCCACGAACCTCTGCGGCGCGCATGCGCAATCGGGTCGGGCGACGCAGTTAATCGATACGACGACGACGACGACGACGACGACGACGACGAAGAATTAGGATTACAATTTATTCGCCAACGCGATTACTGTTATTATTACTTCACTGAGAGAAATATAGTAGAGAGATATTGAATTCTTTTAGGATGGACAGAACACGACCTTTGGACTTGGTGAAAGGACTTGAGACGAGAGTCTGGCTGATTGTGTGGCTCTTAGCAGTAATAGTACCGTAGTTTTTATAAGTATGTATGTATGGTGAAAGGTGAAAGGTCATCAAATAGAATATATTAATCTCAGCTCACACTCGGCGAGAGAAATGGATGGATGGATGGATGATGAGCGGGTGGATGTATGTATGTGTGTATGCATCATAAATGGATGGATGGATGGATGAATGAATGGATGGATGGGTGGATGGAGATGCATGGATGGATGGATAGGTGTACGTACGTACGTATGTATGTGTATGTACGTATGTATGCGTGTATGCATGTATGCATGAATGGATGGGTGGGTGTATGAATGAGCGGGTGGATTTATGCATATATGTATGAATGGATGATAAATGGATTGATGTATGTATGAATGGATGGATGAATGGATGGAGATGAATGGATGGATGGGTGGGTGGGTGGATGGATGGATGGACTTCTCGCAAACGTTTCCATCGTGCAGCCATTCCGTGTGTGTATGTTGTGTTTGTGCGCGCGCGGGTGTGTTAATCGTAACACTGCACTCCATTTGCTGCCATTTATATAGCGCCAACTTTTACAATCCTCCTCCTCCTCCTTCTGCTCCTCCTCATCGACCGTCTTCCGTCTTACGCCGCGCGGTGCTGCATGCCCACTTCACAAGAAGCGCCGTTTTGGAAAATCGCATCATGTACCGGCTCTGAAGTCTGGCCTGAAGGCGATACGTTTAGCTAGCAAGACAGCTTCTAAGTTCTAAACAAACCAAGGGTAAACTTACTGTATGTCCTGAGACTTCTTTAAGTTCTCTGCCCGGAAGCAGGTCCTGGTTCCCATTGGCGCCATCTATCTCTGTCAGCAGCTTGGGTCTTTAATCCTTTGTATCCGTCTTTTGGCATCATCCAGTGCAGTAGTGATGTACGTGGTCTTCCTCTGTTTATTTTCCCCCCATGTGCCCTTCCAGTATTGTTTTGAACAACGATTCTCCTCTTAAAATGTGGCCCATCCAGTTCCTTTGCCTTTGTTTTATTGTTTTTATTATTGTCTTTTCTCTTTCACGATATCTAGGACTTCTTTATTGGATATATGTTGTGTCCAGCTTATTCTTTCCATTCAAATATCCACATCTCGAACGCCTAGTCTTCTGATGTCATCTTTTCTCATCGTCCATGTCTCTGAGCCATATAACACCACACTCCATATCAGTGTTTTAATCATTCTCTTCTTTAGCCCTTTATCGAGATTACTGAGATTTCCTTCCTTTGGTAGAATGCTTCCTTTCCCATTGCAATTCTCCTTCTTATTTCATCTTTGACATCTGGCATCTTCCGTGATAAGGCTGCCAAGGTAGCAGAATTGTTTCACTTGTTCTACCTTCTGTCCATAGATTGTGATGTTTGCCTCCTTTCCTTGCTCTTTACTGAAAACCATCACTTTCGTCTTTTTGATGTTAATCCTCATACCATATTCTTCGGATACGAAGAGATCCATGATGTTTTGAAAGGCTTTTTCTTTGTTTGCTAACATAGCCTGATCGTCTGCAAATCGCAATGCTGGTACCAATACTCCTCCTACTTTGATTCCTTCTTCCAACTCCTCTAGTGCTTCTTTGATCAGTTCTTCGATGAATGTATATTGAATAGCAGTGGTGACAGCGGGCATCCCTATCTTTTACCCTTTCCAATCTTTCCCGGTTCTGTCATGTCTCCTTCTATTCTTATTCTCACTGCTTGTCCCATGTAGAGATTACCGATTAGCCAGTCTTTCTCTCCAATCCACCCAAGTCTGCGCAATGCCCTCATTAACTTAACCCAGTCCACTCTATCAAAGGGCCTTCTCATAGTCTACAAAGCATATGTAGACATCCTTGCCATGTTGTATACTTCTTTCACTTAGTACTCTTAAAGATCCAATGGCATCCCTAGTCCCCATTCCTCTTCTAAATCCAAATTGATCATTGCCAAACTTGAAGTGGATGCTATCAACTTTTGCCTGTATTCTTTGGTGAGAATTTTCAGAACAATTTTGGCTGCATGACTAACTAAAACTGATCATTCTAAATTCCTCACAATTTAATTTAATTTCTTCTCTAAGGAATCATAACTGTCTGAGGAAGTCTTCTGGCCATATCCCAGTTGCATAAATGTCACGACAAATTTGATATAGTACCTTCCTTCCCTTCTCTGACGAGTGATTTTAGCATTTCACTGGGTATGTTGTCAACTCCTTCTGCCTTGTTGTTTTCCATTTGGGCCTTTGTTATTTCTTCTTCTATTATGTCGTGTGTATGTGGCTGGTCCTTTATCCTCCAGCTCTGTATTATATTGTTTTTCACCTAGGTCTATGGGTCTATTATCTTTCATGTAAAGCTCTTTCAATGTAAATCTTTCCACCTTTTCTTCACAGTTTCATGATTAGTTAACAGTTTTCCTTCTTTATCTTTAATTGTATTACCACTTATTCCTCTTCCTGATTTCTTTGTCAGTCTTTTTACCCTTTTTATATACTTGATCATATCTTCCTCTACATTGCATGTCTTTTTTCTTTGCACTGTTCCTCCAGACCATTTCTCTCTTGCACTGTCTGTTGTTTTCCGTAATTTGTTATTTAGTCTTCTGTATTCCTTCTTTGCTTTCTGTAGTTTGATGTTTCCAATGCCTCCTCTCCTCCATGAGCTTGATCATTTCTGATGTAATCCATGGTTTCTTTTATTATTCTCCTTCTTTGTAGCCTAATGTTTTTATTGCCTCTTCTGACATAATGTCCTTTAGTTTCTGCCAGCGTTCCTCAATCGTTTTATTTCCACTTGTTTGCTCAATTCGTTTTTCTATGCCTTCCGATAGTACCTGTCCTTTTTCCTTAATTGCTTCTTATTATTCCATTTCTTCTTTATCATTTTCCTTTTCCTGATTAATTTGAGGTTTAATTCCATGTTTATGCCTTACCAGGTTATGGTCCGTGTCTGCATCTGCTCCTGCACAGGCATTCTTTTTACACTGTTCCGGTATCTCTTTCTAACCATGATGTAATCAATCTGGTGTCTTGATCTATCACCTGGCATTTTCCATGTATACCTCCGTCCTTTTTGGATGGTTAAACCAAGTGTTTGTTACTATTAACTGTTGGCGCTTGCAGAATTCAACTAGTTCTTTTCCTCTGCTGTTTCTAACACCCAACCCATATGGTCCAATGCACCATTCTTCTTTTCCCTCTCCAACTGTGGCATTCCAATCACCCGATTACAATCACATGGCTCGTGCCGACGATTTTTCCTAGGTATTCCTCAATTTTTTCATACATTAGGTCTACTTCTTCATCCTCATGCGCTGATGTTGGCATGTATACCTGTATCACAACCATATCAACTGGTGATGCTTTGATTTCCACTGCTAGTAGTCTATCCTCAATTTGCTCCACATTTGTTACACTGTTAGCAAAGTCTTTGTTGAGAATATAGCTAATCCACTTTGTCCATTTCCGTCCACCTGTATGAATAACTGGACTGGATCACTCATAAAATCACCATTGCTTTTCCATCTGACTTCTGATAAGCCCAGGATTCCAAATTTCAACCTTTTCATTTCTAATATTACATTTGCCAATTTGGATGGTCTTAACATAGTGGAGACATTCCATGTCCCAATTCTCGTATGTTTCTGTTTTGCTCGTTTGCAAGGGTTTCGCTTGATTACGACCTTGAATCCTCGCCTGTTCCACTGCCGGACGCGACTCTGCCCACAAGGTGTGATAAATGGAGACCCGTGACGTCGTTACTGCTAACATATAACTGACTTTCCATTAAGAACTACTTGGGACTATAATTGGGGTGGTATCCTGTTGCCTTCCCCAATGGTTTGAGTTTGGAGTTCCTTCTCCTAGACGGACATGCCTAAAGAGGCTTAGCCAGCTCCATCTGCCCCAACTTTAACATCCGAGTTCCTTCTCCTCCTCTGTCCTGACCAGAGCCTTCGTTAGCCGTCCAGCTATTTGGTTCCTGCGAAGCCTGCCCACCTTTTGGAGCGCCCGTGGTGGTACTTCTGGTTTTTAGGCCTTCTCCACTGATGGTATAGCCTTCAACAGTCATCACCGTAAGCTGGACGTTCCACCCCACCACGATGAAGGTTGGATTTTGTGGGTGTCCTGAGACAGAAGCCCAAAAATAGTCCAAATGAGAGGGAGAGGGGGCGGTTCCACGTTGGGGATGACTGGGGATGCACCCCCCACCAGTCCACCAAAAAAGTCCAAAATGCGTCTTCACTGGAAGATGATAGTCTAAACGGATTAGCTTTGAGATGTATATCCACAAAGATATGGACATATCCATAGACAATGTCATCGACAAATTCGCTTCCAGTGTTAGAAAACTCGATTTTGCACCATGACTTTGTACAACCATGCATATCAAAATGCAGTGGCGGCTCCACCGGGAGGAGGCAGGGGGGCCAGTCCCCCTATTGAGTGCCTGGCCCCCCCAGTGGTCCCCCCAGTTGGGACCCTATACTTAATGCTACATACAATAAACAACATTTGGTTGGCCCCCCATGATTAGAAGTTCCCACCCCAACGGCCCCCCACTTGCCAAATCCTAGAGCCGCCACTGCCAAAATGGCTTTTATACATTGTCAATTCTGAACATTATATTTAGAAATCAAATCTACAGATTTCTTCTAAACCGTTTACGTATAATTCCTAAAATTTCCTATGACAATTTGTGGGATTTTCCTAGAAATTCATTGCATCTCCTCCCCCCTCCCACAAGAGTCCTTGGAACCGCCACAGTTACTGTATTATTCCATCGTTGCTTGACTCGGCACAGTTTGTCCAGTCTGAGACCATCGATCTGTCAAACGCGCGTGCTTGCGGGTAGGCAGCGGTGCGTCGGCCGCCATCATGTACAGTGCAGTGTAGTCTCTGGCGCTGTTATAGTCGGTCGTTGTCCGTTCAGAATTCGTCGCCAAAAGACGCAGCGAAACATCTCGCTAGAAAAACGACGGACAGTCGAACAAGAGATGAACACGGAAAAGCTACGCGATCGTCAGGTAAAGGATTCCGTCTCCAATTAATTAATTAATTAATTAATTAATTAATTAATTGTAGCGACGGGATTGACGGAAATGATTCGACGGGTGACATGCACGGTGTCCGCCTCCGCATGCCGGTGACATTCGCGGTGACGTGTCATTGCGAACGCCGAACGACGTGCGACGTGTGACATCGAACCGATGCGACGTCAGAGATTCGTGGTAGGCGTCATGACGCTGACGTCATACGTTGTCATGTCGTGATGGAGTTCGATTTTGGTGTTGATTATACCAGGTGTGGTCGACTTAGTTTTTGTCATACTGTCATTTATTTCCGATAAACTGAAAAAGCGAGCTATACACGAGCTATGGTATACTTCATCCAATTACTGTATATATATGATAATGAATGGATGTGTATTGCGTTTACAGTTTTACATGCACTTTCGTTTCACGCATTTTGCATTAACGGCGAATCTTTACTTACACTTTTCTCTGCATTTGCTATTCTGCTTCTAAGATGATCCTGAATGTTTAATGTCGCCGCAGCTTAGCTGAATAAGTTAGTTCATCGCATTTTGTTAAATTTTTATACCCTTTCTCACTACTCAATCGAAATGGATGTCTGCCTGTCTCTCCATCTCTCTGCGTTTCTCTGTGTCGCCTTATCTCTGTCGGTCTCTGTCTGTCTGTCTGTCTGTCTGTCTGTCTGTCTGTCTGTCTGTCTGTCTGTCTGTCTGTCTGTCTCTCTCTCTCTCTGTCTCTCTCTTTCCCCCTCTCTCTCTCTCATTTCTCTCTCTTTCTCCCATCTCCCGGTTTTGCTCCATTTCTCGCCTTCACCTTTTTTCGTTCTTCGCCTTCGTTTCTACTAGAATATTCTATACCCAATACCCATGGTCATCATCCATTTTGATTTCGAAGTAATTCCAATCATCATGCATAAACATATATATATATATATATATATATATATATATATATATATATACTCAACACTCAACAAAGGAATTCAAAACTATGCATGATGAGAATAAACCACGAAGACCGAAACTGACTCAACTAACGCAATACTGCATCCGCAGTGGCCTTATTTCGCGACGGATACAGATAGGGAGCGGGGTGGCACATATGACGCCGACATAGAAGGCAGCTGTGCATGCCCTATAAACATTGCCCTCGAGACCAACGACTGATCTTGTGCCGTCCGCTCAGGACCGTGTTCCCCTTTTGATCGCCGCCCATGCAGGCAGTCCGTCGTTGACATCGGCGTATAAAAGAAACTGCAGTTTACTGGCGAACCATCGAGAGTACGCACGGTTCGCTTGCCACCGATGGAACGTCCCCCTTCCCTCCCTCCCTCCATTCCTCCCTGCCTGCCTCCCTGCCCCGGCCGGATTGCCCACCGATGGAACCTGATCGCGCGACGGAACGACCGGAGGGATCGCGCGACGGAAAATTAATTATCTCGACTCCTCTCTGCAGCCGCGCCTCAAAAGACAGAGTACAGAGTATACGGATCAAACGTCCGACGGCGGCCATTTTGAGACTGGGGGAGGGGACAAGGGGGAGGGGAAGGGGCGTCGAGGATCGCCGGAAACGTCGTTTGCGCATGCGCAGGAGCGTCGTTCTGCATTCGTAAGCACGGACCGAAACGGATGTATGCGTACACGATTCGCTCTCTCTTCGATGCTATATAGTCTTTTTCAAAGTAGAAAAAAACGGAGACATCGATTGTGTGGTCCCGCACCAATCTTCGGCCGCGAAAGACCGGCTTGTCGTCGTCGTCATCATCATCTTCTTTGTCATCATCATCATCATCATCATCATCATCATCATCATCATCATCATCTTCTTCTTCTTTGTCGTCGTCATCATCATCATCATAATCTTCGTCGTCGTCATCATCGTCGTCGTTATTTGGCAAGGTCGAGGTCCGGTTGGACACGAATCTTTTCACATTTCGTAACAGAGTCAATAAGTTCTATAACACGTTTGCTGCATGGAAGTCTTGTCTTCTTTGAAGTTTGCACTCAATTATTTCACACCATGATTTCGCACTGTTTAAAATGAGTGAAGTTGGATTGAATATGCATTCAAAGAATTACTAATTTTTTGGGTGAAATTTCGTTTGCTTTAAATTCTATCCGCCATGTTATTTGTAGCTAGCAAACGAACTGCATCTTGTATATACAGCATTGTCATGAAACTTTAGAGGCATATTATTTGAGTGAAGCAATGCTAGATGCTCAAAACGGTACCTTCAGAAATTTCACTTTCAACCTCATATCGTGATTTTGAATTATGAAAGCAGATAAAAACTTTAAAGGGAAATGCAGTCTCCCGTATACTCCTAGGCAGGAGGCGACTCAGCTGGCTGATGACATTAATTTAGGGTAGTTTGCCGTTGCTTTCTCTAGACCCGCGTTTTGCCTACGCAGCCTAACGCCGATAACAATTTATCCACGCCTGGGCGACGAGCGGGTTGTTTGTCCGCGGGACGGTCACCCATCCAAGTACTAACCGCGCTCGCTCGACGTTGCTTAACTTCGGTGTTCTGATGGGAACCGATCGTGCAACGCGAAGCAGGTCGACGTGAAGAAGTGTCTACTTGTGGAAGACCTATGCCATCGCAGCGACGCAACATTCAACGAAGATAAATGCGACGACAAGCAAACGAAGGCTTCGGGGCCGATTCGGCGCCATCCGAAGGGGGGGGGGGCGGGTCCGAGTCTTTGCAGTCGCCCACGACGTCCGCAACACCGCACAGCACCTAAGCAATCGCTGAAGATATAACATCTCAAGGCTGCTGCTGCTGGTGGTGGTGGCGGCGGCGGCGGTGATGATGATGATGATCGTCAACGCTATAATGGCGTATACACAGCCTCGGTCGGTAAATGCGTAGTGGTAACATCCAGACGCCATCGGCTGCGGATGAAGATCGAAGTCACTGCGCATGCGCCGCTGCTCGTCTGTCTGCTTGTCTTCCTCTCTGTCTGTCTGTCTGTCTGTCTAGCTGTTTATATTCCTGTCCGTCTGCCTGTCCGTCTGTCTGTCCGCTTGCCTGTCCGCCTGCCTGTCCGTCTTCCTGTCCGTCTGCCTGTCCGTCTGCCTTTCCGCCTGCCTATCCATATGCCTGCCCATATGCCTGTCCGCCTGCTTGTCCATGAGCCTGTCCGTCTGCCTGTCCGCCTGCCTGTCCGCCTGCCTGTCCGCCTGCCTATCCATCTGCCTGTCCGTGTGCCTGTCCGTCTGCCTGTTCGCCTGCCTATCCATATGCCTGTCCGTGTGCCTGTCCGCCTGCTTGTCCATGTGCCTGTCCGTGTGTCTGTCCGTGTGCTTGTCCGTCTGTGGCTCCCACGCATTTTTGTCGGACGCCGTTCCGCAGACGATGCAACGAATACGCAACGAAATCAGCGATCAATCGGGTCATCGCCGTACCAGCGAGCCGTACTGGACGACGGTACTAAGCGGACCGGTTGCACGAAATGGGGCAGAGATGGGTGAGAGGGAAAACAGAGAGAGAGAGAGAGAGAGAGAGAGAGAGAGAGAGAGAGAGAGAGAGAGAGAGAGAGAGAGAGAGAAAGAAACACACACAGAGAAAAATCATAGACAGAGACGGATACGCGGAGAAAGAGAGGGAGATATTGCACAGAAGAGAAATTAGGCACGTTGAGCACACAAGAGCTGGGACGTAGCAGTAAATACATTAGATGGATTCAATGGGGTATTTATGTCTTTGTTTACTGCAAAGTTTTGCCATATGTTGCCTAATATGAAAATCCTTTTAAGGCATTCATAAAACCTGTTATGTAAGCGTAACTGATTCTACAGTAAGTAAGGAAGTAAAAACTCGTGAATTTCTATTGCGCTTTCGAGAAACAGGTACAGTATAGTAAGCTGCTTATTCCCAGGCGCTTAATCTTCAGATATAATCTTCGGCTATAGCCGAAGTTTAGTGGTCACTGGTCAGCCGGGCAAGGTCAATTCCAGAGATCAGTCAAGAGTGGAAGTGGGGAAGCAGCAAGGCAGACTTTGAAAAGATGTAGAGGCTAAAGAAAGACCAGTTGTACTTCGGCTCAGTGGCGGTTCCAGGATTTCTTGGTGGGAGGGGGGATGAAATGAATCCATAGGAAGTTGGTGGGGGGATGAAAATATGAAAATAGAAGGACAAAATCAATAAACTTTGCCGAAAAAGGCTGACAAAAGAGAAATTTGACCTCTAAATTTACTACACTTTTACGAAAAAATAGGTCGACAAGCAAAAATGTCATCCGCAGTTTTTTCTCCAGTAGTTTTATTAGACTTTACACCCACCCCTCAAAAAAGGTATAACAAGCAAAAGAAGTCTGGTGGGGATGCATCCCCCACTCATCCCCCGCGTGGAACCGCCACTGCTTGGACTCATGCAGCAACTCACGAGTTCAGCACAAGACGAATAGTGCCAGACGATGTTAATAGGGAACAAATTAATTAATTAATTTAGAAAGAATAATAGGGAACAAATTATTTAATTTAGAAAGAACAACTGCCTATTAAATTACTATTTGAAACGGTAATGGACTGAACGATAACAGATTAAATTTAAAAAGTAATTGAAGAAAACTTGTTATAGATAATGAAATTTGGGAAGGTGTTGTAAAGAGTTAAGAAAATTATTGTGACTGAGAACTTGCCGCTTGTTTGTCTAAAATGTTGTTTGTGCCTAAGCAAATCTAATTCAGTGCAGCATAGGGGAAGACGGGGTAATGGCGGCCACGAGGGTAATATCGGCCGCTACTTCCCCCGCCTTCCCATACGTGATGCATACAACTTTAATATTCGCCATAAGTTTTGAGAATTTCTGCAAAATATATACAGTACATAATTATTAAAAAAAACAAACGAATATACAAATAAACATACGAAAAATAAATACATCAATTCTATGCCAAAAATCTCGGACATAAAAGAAAACAATGTATACGTTAGCATTAATTGCATGCACTTTTGACCGCTCGAAATAGTCAAATGATGACAAAACGGAAATGCATTCAATGTCAAGGAGCCGACTGCTACCGACATACTGTATTTCGTCGTCGTCATCATCATCAGCATCGCCACAACATCAACTACAGCACCATCGCCATCGACAATAATGCTATCATCATTCGGTTACGAGCATATCTGTGCCACCATTATCGATTTCTGTTTAATTATTATTTTTTTAATTGATTAACGTTATTATTCTTAATCGATATTGTTGAAAACTGTAGCAGTGTTTAATCTACTAATCCATTTAGGCCTATTGCTCCAGTGGGAAATGATAATTTTTAAAAGACAATTTATTGAAAAAATATTAAATGTCCATATTTTACTCAAGCCTTAACGTTAAAAGAAACTCTTTAGTCATATAGAACATAGACTAGCTATTCTATGCGGAGTTTCGTCTCCATGTGTGTGTGTGTGTGGGTGGGTGTTTGTGTGTGTGTGTGTGTGTGTGTGTGTGTGTGTGTGTAAATGTCAGGCAGTTTCTAGGCAGTCTAGGGGATTCAGTTATCGACTCTGCTTTGTTTCCATTTCACGTCTGATCTGTCGACCCAAACAACGTATAAAAGTGGATCAGTAACAGAGAAGATGGTCTGTATGCCTGTCTCTGTCACTGTCTGTCTGTCTGTCTGTCTCTCTTTCTATGTCTCTAACATCACTTGCCATGCACCGGGGAGGTTTCTTAGCGTAAGTCTTCCGTCAAATCGAGTCGTCGACAAGAACGTTATCGAGGACAAGTAGAGGAAGAGGGAGTGGTGGCGGCGGTGATGATGATGATGATGATGATGATGATGATGATGATGATGATGATGGTGACGACCGGAAGTCGCGGATAATGTCTGCCGCGTCTGCATCGTCGGAACCTTGGGAGATGGTTTCGGTCGTCGTCATGACAACGGGATCCATTGACAACCGCAGGCAGACGGTGCGTCGGTCCATCCCCATGGCAACGCCGGTTCAGAAGAACGGACAGGAAGACAGTGGAACGATTTACGTGCAAAATGGCGGCAACACCAATGTCTCGCATTTGCAGAGAATTCCTGTAAGCAATGCGAAGATGGCGACTACGAATGATGATGATGATGATGATGATGACGACGACGACGACGACTACGACAGTGACGATGACGATGGTGACGGAACAATGATGAACACGATATTCAAGATGACTGTGAACATAATGTGATATTATATAAAATCTGATGATCTAACGAAGACGACGACGATGATGATGATGATGATTATTATTGATTATGATGAAGAGTACGACGATGGTGACAGCGATGATGATGATGTCGATGATGACGACGACGATGAATGACTTGTATTGGACCCCCCTTGCTTGGAACTCCCTTCCACCGACGCCACAGAACTTAATCACCTGTCGCTTTCCGTAAACAGTTTTGAAGATTCGCCTTTTCAGTCGCACCTATTACTGATCTTGTAATGCGCTTGCAAACATTTACTGAATAAGCGCTACACAAATAACAAGCGCATGTATGTATGTACAGTATGTATATATGTATATATGTATGTATGTATGTATGTATGTATGTATGACTGTATGTATGTATTGTCCATCCGAAAGCAGTATGAGTTATACAGTATGTAGTATTTATGTATGTATTCGACACTGTATGTAATTATTATTATTAATCTTTTTGCTTTTCGACAATAATTATTATTATAATCTTTTTGCTTTCTTCTTCTTCTTCTTCTTCTTCTTCTTCTTCTTCTTCTTCTTCTTCTTCTTCTTCTTCTTCTTCTTCGTTATCGTTAATTAAACATTAATCAATTAGATGATTAATGGGCGCCGGTCACCTCTCTCTTCTCGCAATCAACGCAGAGAAATTCTGCTCAGCTGATCAAGAATTCCTCGCTTTTAATATCATTGTACTATAGCGACGCGACCATATTATCGCCCATCACGTTCCCGCCAGGTGCGAACACGGGTAGGCCCTATGCAATATAGCCTAGTATGCATATATCGCGGATTCTGTCTGTACATGTGTGTGTGTGTGTGTGTGTGTGTGTATTTGTGTGTGTGTGTGTGTGTGATTCGTGATGGACGACTTTTAACCGGAAGTCGTGATTCGTGATGGACGACCGCCGCCGCCGAACGCCGCCGCCGACGACA